>OX422209.1:526808494-526947608 GCA_949130495.1 Sambucus nigra
TTATCAACCTATGAGAAGGAGTTTTGGGCAATTGTGTTTTCATTTGGCAAATGGAGAACCTATCTTTATAATCATCACTTCATCATTAAGATTAACCATTAGAGTTTAAAATATTTGTTAGAGCAAAGTTTGACATCCATATTGAAATAGAAATGGCAACTAAGCTTTTGAGATGCTTTATGTGGGGATTGACCTAATAGGTGGGTGAAATGCTTACCCATGGATGAATGGTGGTGTAACAGTTATTACCATACATTATTTAGATCCACTCCATTTGATATGCTTTATGGTCACAAGCCTCCCCTATTAGCTATTCCCCAACAACCCTCTACTAGAAACATATATATCCATGGGTTTATACAAAAAAAGAGTTCTTATACAAATTTTACGGGAGAGACTAGCTACTGCATAGTAGCGCATGAAGTTTTTTGCAGATAGGCATCGAAGTGATAAGTCCTTTGAGATGGAAGATTGGTTTTACCTTAGGCTCGGCCTTATAGGCAAACTACTATTTCTATGTGTAGGAATCAAAATCTAGATCCTAAGTACTATGGGCCATTTCAAGTGATTGAAAATATAAGAAAAGTAGCCTACTAACTTGACCTATAACTACCCATCATGTATTTTATGTGTCAATGCTTAAGAAGAAGGCCAGAGATCGTGTTGTGATGAATTATTCATTACCACCAGTTAGTACTAAGAGCATCCACAATGGAGGATGCTCTTGATTTGAAAAGTTAGAGAAGCAAAAGGAGCTTTACCTTTCGTCCAAGACAACAGTACACAGTGGGGGAGTATGCAGAAAATGATAATCAGTTCCTACGAACTTATGTTGTTCGTAGGAATTAAAACAACTTTTCTTACGAACAACATTTGTTCGTAGAAAATGTTACGGATAAATGTTGTTCGTAAGAACCCAAATATATAATTTCTTATGGTAAAAAATGGTTCCTATGAACTTATGAAGTGCGTAGGAGTTGCTACGAACAACAGAAGTTCGTACCAATTCCTACGAACTTCTGAAGTTCATAGGAACCATTTACAAATTCTCCCCACGATTTGTATACTTGCAGAACCTATGAAAATTGCCTTACTGATTCTGTAGCTTAAACCTCACCAGTGGAGTTCATTTGATTTATAAAGATTTGTAAACATACGAATTCTATTGTATTTTAGTCCCACCATTGTACATACTCTAAAGAGGTTTTCTTGGTGGAACGAGCTGCTATAGTGAACCGATATTTAACTCACAAAAATAATGCTCGAGTGGATCAAGTTATGGTTCAGTGCTACAATTCTTTATAGAAATATGCGACGTGGGAAGATTATGAAGATCTGCATCAGAGATTTCCCTAATTTAATCCTAGAGGTCAAGGATTATTTGAAGGAGATGGGAGTTTCAGGATTAGGGTTATTACCCATTTGGTGATTTTGACCCAATTGGTTAATTATTTTGGTCGTTGGTTTTGAATAAAACTTGGTACGATGTTATTTAAGAGTAGTTCATTGTAAAATAATTCTAGTTAATTGTAATTTAGTTTTGTTAGTTGTATTAATTAGTTATTATTCTGTTTTCACTAGTTGTGTTAGTTTGTTGTTATAACTAAAGTAGTTAGGAGAATATCAAGCTGTTTAAATTCTGTTGGTTGATGGTTTAGTTAGTTAGAGCTAAAAGTGTATAAATCTAGTTGTCAATCTCAATTGTAAGGATCAAAGAATTAATATCAGACATGTCTCTCTTCTAAATTCCTATTCTATCTCTTTTCATATTCTAATTCTCTTTCTTTTTATTTATTTTTATCGTTTTCTCATTCAGTACATCAAAATCTCATTTTCTCAATAAAAATACAATTTAAAGTCTGTAGATCTTAACATAGAGTTTAACTACTTTATTCTTTTAATGTAATTGAGATTAGCTAGTTTTAGTTCTTACACAATGGTAATTGAGATTAACTACTTTTAGCATTTTGAGATTTTAATGAGATTTTGACCCCTTTATTTGTTGATCTTTCACGCATTTGTGTTCACTTTTTATCTTTTAATATATTCGTTTAGTTTCTAATATAATGACATTGAGCCTTTTGCCCCGTTGATGCACCCAATCTATCATTGATTCGCGAGATAAAAGAACCTATAAATGAAGACACACAATAATTAGTTGTTGTCAATAACAAAAAATACCAAAAATAATTCATAAGATTCAAACGAAAACTGTTAGTACTTCATCGATGGTGAACTCCACTAAATGATCCTGCTCAACGGGTTTGGAATCCTCTTTTTAAATTTAAGACACCCTATCACAAATCAACAAAAAGTATAATTATTTAGTTGATATAAATAGTAATAAAATGGAAGTAAGGTTGTGAGATATGATTCTTATAATTTCCAAGTCAGGGAACTCTTCGCTTAAGTTCGATCGTTGACTCTTATATTGATCATCATTATGATTACCCTAGTCCTGCACACTTGGGTTGGTAGGTTCAATGCCATGATGATTGGATTGTCATTTTTTTGTCTATTATAGTTTCTATCGCTATTATTGGAGTTAGGGATGCATAAATTGTCAATGTCCCGCCAAAATGTGGTATCGTTGAGATGTTCCTCATCAAATTGAAATGTAGTTTATATTAACTATTAGATGATTATCATAGAGTAGCTGTGGTAAAACAACAACAAAAAGGTTTGTGATATTTATTCATGGTGAGTTGTAATCATGGTTTGTGAGATTTCACGACTACAATTTTCCATGTTAAAGCAATAGAAAAAACCCTTTAACCATGATGAGTTATAACCGTGGTTGGTAAGATTTCATGGATATATGTTTTCGTGGTAATTTTTTTTTGAAAATCCCTTTAACCAGGTGAGTTGTAACGGTGGATTGTGAGATTTCACGACTACAAATTTCCATGGTAAATTATTAAAAAATTTGGGAAAATACCATAACAACTTATGACTATGATTTGTCAGATACCTCGACCAAAAGTCACCATGAGATTATAGTGAAGAAATGCCCATTTACTAGGGTGACTTGTGACCATGGTTGGCGAGATCATATGGTCACAAGTCAAAACTTGAAATCAAGTTGCCAATGCACTACTCCAAAAATAGAAAACTGGCACGGTTTAAAACAGTGCCAGACGCAATCTGGCACGGTTCAAAATCGTGCCAAAATCAAGCGTGCCAGATTTTCTAGCGCGGTTTAAAACCGTGCCAGATTTCCCAAACTGGCACGCTTTTAAACTGTGCCAGTTTTTTTTATCTGGCACGCTTTTGACACGCTTTTAAACCGTGCTAGATGTTAAATCTGGCACGCTTTTGGCACACGCCAAAACCGTGCCAAATTGTCTATTTTCTGGCACGCTTTTGGCACGGTTATAAAGCGTGCCAGATTGTTTTATAAGCGTTCTCATTTTTTATACATTGGCACGGTTTTGGCACGATTTTAAACCGTGCCAGATTTTTCGTTTGATTAAAAAAAAATAATTATAGGAAACAAATCTGGAAAATCTGCAAATTCCAAATTTGGTAGGAAAAATATTTATTATTTGCAAAAAAAAATCAAGAAAATTCACAAATTATGAATATCGCAGGTTGTTGATAAACTAATGTGCATACAAACTTCAAAAAACTACTAGAGTTAATACCAATATAAAGCCGTACATGACCATAAAAGTCGACAATAACTTCAAAAAATCACAAGAGTTAATAGTTCCCATATAAAAAAAAAATTGGGCAGAGTTTCCTCTATTTTTTGAGCATTCCAAAACCTGCTAACATAAAATCTGCCCATATAAAGCCCGCACGGCCATAAAAGTCAACAATAAAACTACTACAGCCAACACGGCCATAAAAATAAACCATAAAACAACTGAAGCCTGCTCGACCGTAACACAAAAAATAGAATCCTGAATATTAACGATACTAAATAAACAATCCCCCTGTTGTAAAGCATTGACTTCTTCGTGCGTTCCAAGTGGATAAAAGCTAACGATTGAATGTTATCCTACAAAAAAAATAAGACACAAAAAGATACAATATTAGTAACCAAGTCATTTTAAAAAAAAATCATATTCAAGCTGAAAAATTGCATATACAAGCAGAAAAATTGCATATACGTCTACGCGGTCAGTTCCTACAAGTTACATTGGTCCCGTGCGAGGTGTTCGTGCCTCCAACGGGGTCATCTGGGGGCTGGTTTGGGTTTTCACCCTTTAACGGCCTGTTTTCAAGTCTAAGTGTGATTTTTCCAAATTATCATCATACTCTCTAACCGGGACTACGCGGTCAGTTCCTACAAGTTACATTGATCCCGTGCGAGGTGTTCGTGCCTCCTATGGGGTCATTTGGGGAGTGGTTTGGGTTTTCACCCTTTAACGGCCTGTTTTCAAGTCTAAGTGTGATTTTTGCAAATTATCATCATACTCTCAAACCGGGATACCCGGGACTACGCAGTCAGTTCCTACAAGTTACACTGGTCCCGTGCGAGGTGTTCGTCCTCCTACGGGGTCGTTTGGGTTTTCACCCTTTAACGGCCTGTTTTCAAGTCTAAATGTGATTTTTGCAAATTATCATCATACTCTCAAATCGGGACTACGCGGTCAATTCCTACAAGTTACATTGGTCCCGTGCGAGGTGTTCGTGCCTCCTACGGGGTCGTTTGGGGGCTGGTTTGGGTTTTCACCCTTTGACGGCCTGTTTTCAAGTCTAAGTGTGATTTTTGCAAATTATCATCATACTCTCAAACCGGGACTACGCGGTCAATTCCTACCAGTTACATTGGTCCCGTGCGAGGTGTTCGTGCCTCCTACGGGGTCGTTTGGGAGCTAGTTTGGGTTTACACCCTTTAACGGCCTGTTTTCAAGTCTAAGTGTGATTTTTGCAAATTATCGTCATACTCTCAAACCGGGAGACCCGGGACTACGCAGTCAGTTCCTACAAGTTACACTGGTCCCGTGCGAGGTGTTCGTGCCTGCTACGGGGTCGTTTGGGAGCTGGTTTAGGTTTTCACCTTTTAACGGCCTGTTTTCAAGTCTACGTGTGATTTTTGTAAATTATCGTCAAACTCTCAAACCGGGAGACCCGGGACTACGCGGTCAGTTCCTACAAGTTAGATTGGTCCCGTACGAGGTATTCGTGCCTCCTACGGGGTCGTTTGGGGGCTGGTTTAGGTTTTCACCCTTTAACGGCCTGTTATAAAGTCTAAGTGTGATTTTTTCAAATTATCGTCAAACTCTCAAATCGGGAGATCCGGGACTACGCGGTCAGTTCCTACAAGTTACATTGGTCCCGTACGAGGTGTTCGTGCCTCCTACGGGATCGTTTCGGAGCTAGTTTAGGTTTTCACCCTTTAACGACCTGTTTTCAAGTCTAAGTGTGATTTTTGCAAATTATCGTCAAACTCTCAAACCGGGAGACCCGAGACTACGCGGTCAGTTCCTACAAGTTACATTGGTCCCGTGCGAGGTGTTCGTGCCTCCTACGGGGTCGTTTGGGGGCTGGTTATGGTTTTCACCCTTTAACGGCCTGTTTTCAAGTCTAAGTGTGATTTGGCAAATTATTGTCATAATCTTAAATCGGGAAACCCGAGACTACGTGGCCAGTTCCTACAAGTTACATTGGTCTCGTGCGAGGTAATCGTGCCTCCTACGGGGTTGTTTGGGGGCTGGTTTAGGTTTTCACCCTTTAACGGCCTGTTTTCAAGTCTAAGTGTGATTTGGCAAATCTATTGTCATAATCTTAAATCGGGAAACCCGGGACTACGTGGCCAGTTCCTACAAGTTACATTGGTCTTGTGCGAGGTGTTCGTGCCTCCTACAGGGTCGTTTGGGGGATGAATTGGGTTTTCACCCTTTAACGGCCTGTTTTCAAGTCTAAGTGTGATTTTTGCAAATTATCATCATACTCTCAAACTGGGAGACCCGGGACTACGCGGTGAGTTCTTACAAGTTACATTGGTCCCGTGCGAGGTGTTCGTGCCTCCTACGGGGTCGTTTGGGAGCTGGTTTGAGTTTTCACCCTTTAACGGCCTATTTTCAAGTCTAAGTGTGATTTTCATTAATTATCTTCAAACTCTCAACCCGGGAGACCCGGGACTACGCGGTCAGTTCCTACAAGTTACATTGATCCTGTTCGAGGTGTTCGTGCCTCATACGGGGTCGTTTGGGGGCTGGTTTGGGTTTTCACCCTTTAACGGCCTGTTTTCAAGTCTAAATGTGATTTGGCAAATTATTGTCATACTCTCAAATTAGGAAACCCGGGACTACGCGGTGAGTTCCTACAAGTTACATTGGTCCCGTGAGAGATGTTCGTGCCTCATACGGGGTGGTTTGGGGGATGGCTTGGGTTTTTCAACCTTCAACGGCCCGTTTTCAAGTCTAAGTGTGGTTTTTGCAAATTATCATCATACTCTCAAACCAGGTGACCCGGGACTTCACGGTCAGTTCCTACAAGTTACATTGATCCCGTGCGAGGTGTTCGTGCCTCCTACGGGGTCGTTTGGGGGATGGTTTGGGTTTTCACCTTTTAACGGCCTGTTTTCAAGTCTAAGCTTGATTTTTGCAAATTATTGTCATACTCTCAAATTGGGAGACCCGAGACTACGCGGTCAGTTCTTACAAGTTACATTGGTCCCGTGCGAGGTGTTCGTGCCTCCGACGGGGTCGTTTGGGAGCTGGTTTGGGTTTTCACCCTTTAACGGCCTGTTTTCAAGTCTATGTATGATTTTTGCAAATTATCATCATACTCTTAAACCGGGACTACGCGGTCAGTTCCTACAAGTTACATTGGTCCCGTGCGAGGTGTTCGTGCCTCTTACGGGGTCCTTTGGGGGCTGGTTTGGGTTTTCACCCGTTAACGGCCTGTTTTCAAGTCTAAGTGTGATTTTTGCAAATTATCGTCATACTCTCAAACTGGGAGACCCGGGACTACGCGGTCAGTTCCGACAAGTTACATTGGTCCCGTGCGAGGTGTTCGTGCCTCCTACGGGATCGTTTGGGAGCTGGTTTTGGTTTTCACCCTTTAATGTCCTGTTTTCAAGTCTAAGTGTGATTTTTGCAAATTATCATCATCGGGAAACCCGGGACTACGTGGTCAGTTCCTACAAGTTACATTGGTCTCGTGCGAGGTGTTCGTGCCTCCTACGGGTTCGTTTGGGGGCTGGTTTGGGTTTTAACCCTTTAACGGCCTGTTTTCAAGTCTAAGTGTGATTTTTGCAAAATATCATCATACTCTCAAACTGGAATACTCGGGACTACGCGGTCAGTTCTTACAAGTTACATTGGTCCCGTGCGAGGTGTTCGTGCCTCCTACGGGGTCGTTTGGGAGCTGGTTTGGGTTTTCACCCTTTAACGGCCTGTTTTCAAGTCAAAGTGTGATTTTTGCAAATTATCATCATACACTCAAACCGGGAGACCCGGGACTACGCGGTCAGTTCTTACAAGTTACATTGGTCCCGTATGAGGTGTTCGTGCCTCCTACGGGATCGTTTGGGGGTTGGTTTGGGTTTTCACCCTTTAACGGCCTATTTTCAAGTCAAAGTGTGATTTTCGTGAATTATTGTCAAACTCTCAACCCGGGATACCCGGGACTACGCGGTCAGTTCCTACAAGTTACATTGATCCCGTGCGAGGTGTTCGTGCCTCCTACGGGGTTATTTTGGGGCTGGTTTGGGTTTTCACCTTTTAACGGCCTGTTTTCAAGTCTAAGCTTGATTTTTGCAAATTATCATCATACTCTCAAACCGGGAGACCCAGGACTACGCGGTCAGTTCTTACAAGTTACATTGGTCCCGTACGAGGTGTTCGTGCCTTCGACGGGGTCTTTTGGGCGCTGGTTTGGGTTTTCACCCTTTAATGGCCAGTTTTCAAGTCTATGTATGATTTTTGCAAATTATCGTCATACTCTCAAACCAGGTGATTCGGGACTTCGCGGTCAGTTCCTACAAGTTACATTGATCTCGTGCGAGGTGTTCGTGCCTCCTACGGGGTCGTTTGGGGGCTGGTTTGGGTTTTCACCTTTGAACGGCCTCTTTTCAAGTCTAAGTTTGATTTTTGCAAATTATCGTCATACTCTCAAATCAGGGGACTCGGGACTACGCGGTCAGTTCTTACAAGTTACATTGGTCCCGTGCGAGGTGTTCGTGCCTCCGACGGGGTCGTTTGGGTTTTCACCCTTTAACGACCTGTTTTCAAGTCTATGTATGATATTTGCAAATTATCATCATACTCTCAAACCGGGACTACGCGGTCAGTTCCTACAAGTTACATTGGTCCCGTGCGAGGTGTTCGTGCCTCCTACAGGGTCGTTTGGGGGCTGGTTTGGGTTTTCACCCTTTAACGACCTGTTTTTAAGTCTAAGTGCGAGTTTTGCAAATTATCGTCATACTCTCAAACTGGGAGACTCGGGACTACGCGGTCAGTTCCGACAAGTTACATTGGTCCCGTGCGAGGTGTTCGTGCCTCCTACGGGATCGTTTGGGAGCTGGTTTGGGTTTTCACCCTTTAATGTCCTATTTTCAAGTCTAAGTGTGATTTTTGCCAATTATCATCATCGGGAAACCCGGGACTATGTGGTCAGTTCCTATAAGTTTCATTGGTCTCGCGCGAGGTGTTCGTGCCTCCTACGGGGTCGTTTGGGGGCTGGTTTGGGTTTTCACCCTTTAACGGCCTATTTTCAAGTCTAAGTGTGATTTTTGCAAATTATCATCATACTCTGAAACCGGGAGACCCGGGACTACGCGGTCAGTTCTTACAAGTTACATTGGTCCCGTGCGAGGTGTTCGTGCCTCCTACGGGGTCGTTTGGGAGCTGGTTTGGGTTTTCACCCTTTAACGGCCTGCTTTCAAGTCAAAGTGTGATTTTTGCAAATTATCATCATACACTCAAACTGGGAGACCCGGGACTACGCGATCAGTTCTTACAAGTTACATTGGTCCCGTACGAGGTGTTCGTGCCTCCAGCGGGATCATTTGGGAGCTGGTTTAGGTTTTCACCCTTTAACGGCCTATTTTCAAGTCTAAGTGTGATTTTTGTGAATTATCGTCAAACTCTCAACCCGGGAGAACCCGGACTACGCGGTCAGTTCCTACAAGTTACATTGATCCCGTGCGAGGTGTTCGTGCCTCCTACGGGGTCGTTTGGGGGCTGGTTTGGGTTTTCACCCTTTAACGGCCTGTTTTCAAGTCTAAGTGTGATTTGGCAAATTATTGTCATACTCTCAAATTGGGAAACCCGAGAGTACGCGTTCAGTTCCTATAAGTTACATTGGTCCCGTGCGAGATGTTCGTGCCTCCTACGGGGTCGTTTGGGGATGGTTTGGGTTTTTCAACCTATAACGGCCTGTTTTCAAGTCTAAGTGTGGTTTTTGCAAATTATCGTCATACTCTCAAACCAGGTGCCCGGGACTTCGCGGTCTGTTCCTACACGCTACATTGATCCCGTGCGAGGTGTTCGTGCCTCCTGCGGGGTTGTTTGGGTGCTGGTTTGGGTTTTCACCTTTTAACGGCCTGTTTTCAAGTCTAAGCTTGATTTTTGAAAATTATCGTCATACTCTCAAACCGGGAGACCCGGGACTACGCGGTCAGTTCTGACAAGTTACATTGGTCCCGTGCGATGTGTTCGTGCCTTCGACGGGGTCGTTTGGGAGCTGGTTTGGGTTTTCACCCTTTAACGGGCAGTTTTCAAGTCTATGTATGATTTTTCCAAATTATCATTATACTCTCAAACCAGGTGACCCGGGACTTCGCGGTCAGTTCCTATAAGTCACATTGATCCCGTGCGAGGTGTTCGTGCCTCCTACGGAGTCGTTTGGGGGATGGTTTGGGTTTTCACCTTTTAACGGCCTCTTTTCAAGTCTAAGCTTGATTTTTGCAAATTATCGTCATACTCTCAAATCGGGAGACCCGGGACTACGCGGTCAGTTCTTACAAGTTACATTGGTCCCGTGCGAGGTGTTCGTGCCTCCGACGGGGTCGTTTGGGAGCTGGTTTGGGTTTTCACCCTTTACCGGCCTGTTTTCAAGTCTATGTATGATTTTTGCAAATTATCATCATACTCTCAAACCGGGACTATGCGGTCAGTTCCTACAACTTACATTGGTCCCGTGCGAGGTGTTCATGCCTCCTACAGGGTCGTTTGGGTGCTGGTTTGGGTTTTCACCCTTTAATGACCTGTTTTTAAGTCTAAGTGTGACTTTTGCAAATTATCGTCATACTCTCAAATTGGGAGACCCCGGACTCCGCGGTCAGTTTCGACAAGTTACATTGGTCCCGTACGAGGTGTTCGTGCCTCCTACGGGATCGTTTGGGAGCTTGTTTGGGTTTTCAGCCTTTAATGTCATGTTTTCAAGTCTAAGTGTGATTTTTGCCAATTATCATCATCGGGAAACCCGGGACTATGTGGTCAGTTCCTACAAGTTACATTGGTCTCGCGCGAGGTGTTCGTGCCTCCTACAGGGTCGTTTGGGGGCTGTTTTGGGTTTTCACCCTTTAACGGCCTGTTTTCAAGTCTAAGTGTGATTTTTGCAAATTATCATCATACTCTCAAACTGGGAGACCCGGGACTACGCGGTCAGTTCTTACAAGTTACATTGGTCCCGTGCGAGGTGTTCGTGCCTCCTACGGGGTCGTTTGGGAGCTTTTTTGGGTTTTCACCCTTTAACGGCCTGTTTTCAAGTCTAAGTGTGATTTTTACAAATTATCATCATACACTCAAACCGGGAGACCCGGGTCTATGCGGTCAGTTCTTACAAGTTACATTGGTCCTGTACGAGGTGTTCGTGCCTCCTACGGGATCATTTGGGAGCTGGTTTAGGTTTTCACCCTTTAACGGCTATTTTCAAGTCTAAGTGTGATTTTTGTGAATTATCGTCAAACTCTCAACCCGGGAGACCCCGAACTATGCGGTCAGTTCCTATAAGTTACATTGATCCCGTGCGAGGTGTTCGTGCCTCCTACGGGGTCGTTTGAGGGCTGGTTTGGGTTTTCACACTTTAACGGCCTGTTTTAAGTCTAAATGTGATTTGGCAAATTATTGTCATACTCTCAAATTGGGAAACCCGGGAGTACGCGGTCAGTTCCTATAAGTTACATTGGTCCCGTGCGAGATGTTCGTGCCTCCTACGGGGTCGTTTGGAGGATGGTTTGGGTTTTTCAACCTTCAACGGCCTGTTTTCAAGTCTAAGTGTGGTTTTCACAAATTATCGTCATACTCTCAAACCAGGTGACCCGGCACTTCGCGGTCAGTTCCTACAAGTTACATTGATCCCGTGCGAGGTGTTCGTGCCTCCTACGGGGTTGTTTGGGTGCTGGTTTGGGTTTTCACCTTTTAAAGGCCTGTTTTCAAGTCTAAGCTTGATTTTTAAAAATTATCGTCATACTCTCAAACCGGGAGACCCGGGACTACGCGGTCAGTTCTTACAAGTTACATTGGTCCCGTGCGAGGTGTTCGTGCCTCCGACTGGGTCGTTTGGGAGCTGGTTTGGGTTTTCACCCTTTAACGGCCAGTTTTCAAGTCTATGTATGATTTTTGCAAATTATCATCATACTCTCAAACTGGGAGACCCGGGACTACGCGGTCAGTTCTTACAAGTTACATTGGTCCCGTGCGAGGTGTTCGTGCCTCCGACGGGGTCGTTTGGGAGCTGGTTTGGGTTTTCACGCTTTAACGACCTATTTTCAAGTCTATGTATGATTTTTGCAAATTATCATCATACTCTCAGACCGGGACTACGCGGTTAGTTCCTACAAGTTTCATTGGTCCCGTGCGAGGTGTTCGTGCCTCCTACGGGGTCGTTTGGGGGCTGGTTTGGGTTTTAACCTTTAACGTCCTATTTTCAAGTCTAAGTGTGATTTTTGCAAATTATCATCAAACTCTCAAACTGGGAGACCCGGGAATACGCGATCAGTTCTGACAAGTTACATTGGTCCCGTGCGAGGTGTTCGTGCCTCCTACAGGATCGTTTGGGATCTGGTTTGGGTTTTCACCCTTTAATGTCCTGTTTTCAAGTCTAAGTGTGATTTTTGCCAATTATCATCATCGGGAAACTCGAGACTACGTGGTCAGTAACTACAAGTTACATTGGTATCGCGCGAGATGTTCGGGCCTCCTACGGGGTCGTTTGGGGGCTGGTTTGGGTTTTCACCCTTTAACGGTCTGTTTTCAAGTCTAAGTGTGATTTTTGCCAATTATCATCATACTCTCAAACCGGGAGACCCGGGACTACGCGGTCCGTTCTTACAAGTTACATTAGTCCCGTGCGAGGTGTTCGTGCCTCCTACGGGGTCGTTTGGGGGCTGGTTTGGGTTTTCACCCTTTAACGGCCAGTTTTCAAGTCTATGTATGATTTTTGCAAATTATCATCATACTCTCAAACCAGGAGACCCGGGACTTCGCGGTGAGTTCCTACAAGTTACATTGATCCCGTGCGAGGTGTTCGTGCCTCCTACGGGGTCGTTTGGGGGCTGGTTTGGGTTTTCACCTTTTAATGGCCTCTTTTCAAGTCTAAGCTTGATTTTTGCAAATTATCGTCATACTCTCAAATCGGGAGACCCGGGACTACGCGGTCAGTTCTTACAAGTTACATTGGTCCCGTGCGAGGTGTTCGTGCCTCCGACGGGGTCGTTTGGGAGCTGGTTTGGGTTTTCACCCTTTAACGGCCTATTTTCAAGTCTATGTATGATTTTTGCAAATTATCATCATACTCTCAGACCGGGACAACGCGGTTAGTTCCTACAAGTTACATTGGTCCCGTGCGAGGTGTTCGTGCCTCCTACGGGGTCGTTTGGGGGCTGGTTTGGGTTTTCACCCTTTAACTTCCTGTTTTCAAGTCTAAGTGTGATTTTTGCAAATTATCATCATACTCTCAAACTGGGAGACCCGGGACTACGCGATCAGTTCCGACAAGTTACATTGGTCCCGTGCGAGGTGTTCGTGCCTCCTACGGGATCGTTTGGGATCTAGTTTGGGTTTTCACCCTTTAATGTCCTGTTTTCAAGTCTAAGTGTGGTTTTTGCCAATTATCATCATCGGGAAACTCGGGACTACGTGGTCAGTTACTACAAGTTACATTGGTATCGCGCGAGGTGTTCGGGCCTCCTACGGGGTCGTTTGGGGGCTGGTTTGGATTTTCACCCTTTAACGGCCTGTTTTCAAGTCTAAGTGTGATTTTTGCAAATTATCATCATACTCTCAAACCGGGAGACCCGGGACTACGCGATCAGTTCTTACAAGTTACATTGGTCCCGTGCGAGGTGTTCGTGCCTCCTACGGGGTCGTTTGGGAGCTGGTTTGGGTTTTCACCCTTTAACGGCCTGTTTTCAAGTCTAAGTGTGATTTTTGCAAATTATCGTCAAACTCTCAAACCAGGAGACCCGGGACTACGCGGTCAGTTCTTACAAGTTACATTGGTCCCGTACGAGGTGTTCGTCCCTCCTACGGGATCATTTGGGAGCTGGTTTAGGTTTTCACCCTTTAACAACCTATTTTCAAGTCTAAGTGTGATTTTTGTGAATTATCGTCAAACTCTCAACCCGAGAGACCCCGGACTACGCGGTCAGTTCCTACAAGTTACATTGATCCCGTGCGAGGTGTTCGTGCCTCATACGGGGTCATTTGGGGGCTGGTTTGATTTTTCACCCTTTAACGGCCTGTTTTCAAGTCTAAGTGTGATTTGGCAAATTATTGTCATACTCTCAAATTGGGAAGCCCGGGACTACGCGGTCAGTTCCTACAAGTTACATTGGTCCCGTGCGAGATGTTCGTACCTCCTACGGGGTCGTTTGGGGGATGGTTTGGGTTTTCACCTTTTAACGGCCTGTTTTCAAGTCTAAGCTTGATTTTTAAAAATTATCGTCATACTCTCAAACCGGGAGACCCGGGACTACGCGGTCAGTTCTTACAAGTTACATTGGTCCCGTGCGAGGTGTTCGTGCCTCCGACTGGGTCGTTTGGGAGCTGGTTTGGGTTTTCACCCTTTAACGGCCAGTTTTCAAGTCTATGTATGATTTTTGCAAATTATCATCATACTCTCAAACTGGGAGACCCGGGACTACGCGGTCAGTTCTTACAAGTTACATTGGTCCCGTGCGAGGTGTTCGTGCCTCCGACGGGGTCGTTTGGGAGCTGGTTTGGGTTTTCACGCTTTAACGACCTATTTTCAAGTCTATGTATGATTTTTGCAAATTATCATCATACTCTCAGACCGGGACTACGCGGTTAGTTCCTACAAGTTTCATTGGTCCCGTGCGAGGTGTTCGTGCCTCCTACGGGGTCGTTTGGGGGCTGGTTTGGGTTTTAACCTTTAACGTCCTATTTTCAAGTCTAAGTGTGATTTTTGCAAATTATCATCAAACTCTCAAACTGGGAGACCCGGGAATACGCGATCAGTTCTGACAAGTTACATTGGTCCCGTGCGAGGTGTTCGTGCCTCCTACAGGATCGTTTGGGATCTGGTTTGGGTTTTCACCCTTTAATGTCATGTTTTCAAGTCTAAGTGTGATTTTTGCCAATTATCATCATCGGGAAACTCGAGACTACGTGGTCAGTAACTACAAGTTACATTGGTATCGCGCGAGATGTTCGGGCCTCCTACGGGGTCGTTTGGGGGCTGGTTTGGGTTTTCACCCTTTAACGGTCTGTTTTCAAGTCTAAGTGTGATTTTTGCCAATTATCATCATACTCTCAAACCGGGAGACCCGGGACTACGCGGTCCGTTCTTACAAGTTACATTAGTCCCGTGCGAGGTGTTCGTGCCTCCTACGGGGTCGTTTGGGGGCTGGTTTGGGTTTTCACCCTTTAACGGCCAGTTTTCAAGTCTATGTATGATTTTTGCAAATTATCATCATACTCTCAAACCAGGAGACCCGGGACTTCGCGGTGAGTTCCTACAAGTTACATTGATCCCGTGCGAGGTGTTCGTGCCTCCTACGGGGTCGTTTGGGGGCTGGTTTGGGTTTTCACCTTTTAATGGCCTCTTTTCAAGTCTAAGCTTGATTTTTGCAAATTATCGTCATACTCTCAAATCGGGAGACCCGGGACTACGCGGTCAGTTCTTACAAGTTACATTGGTCCCGTGCGAGGTGTTCGTGCCTCCGACGGGGTCGTTTGGGAGCTGGTTTGGGTTTTCACCCTTTAACGGCCTATTTTCAAGTCTATGTATGATTTTTGCAAATTATCATCATACTCTCAGACCGGGACAACGCGGTTAGTTCCTACAAGTTACATTGGTCCCGTGCGAGGTGTTCGTGCCTCCTACGGGGTCGTTTGGGGGATGGTTTGGGTTTTCACCCTTTAACAACCTGTTTTCAAGTCTAAGTGTGATTTATGCAAATTATCGTCATACTCTCAAACTGGGAGACCCGGGACTACGCGGTCAGTTCCGACAATTTACATTGGTCCCGTGTGAGGTGTTCGTGCCTCCTACGCGATTGTTTGGGAGCTGGTTTGGGTTTTCACCCTTTAATGGTCTGTTTTAAAGTCAAAGTGTGATTTTTGCAAATTATCATCATCGGGAAATTCTGGACTACGCGGTCAGTTCCTACAAGTTACATTGGTCCCGTGCGAGGTGTTCGTGCCTCCTACGGGGTAGTTTGGGGGCTGGTTTGGGTTTTCACCCTCTAACGGCCAGTTTTCAAGTCTAAGTGTGATTTTTGCAAATTATCGTCATACTTTCAAACCGAGAGATCCGGGACTACGCGGTAAGTTCTTACAAGTTACATTGGTCCCGTGCGAGGTGTTCGTGCCTCCGACTGGGTCGTTTGGGAGCTGGTTTGGGTTTTCACCCTTTAACGGCCAGTTTTCAAGTCTAT
Organism: Sambucus nigra; assembly: GCA_949130495.1. Taxonomy (NCBI): domain Eukaryota; kingdom Viridiplantae; phylum Streptophyta; class Magnoliopsida; order Dipsacales; family Adoxaceae; genus Sambucus; species Sambucus nigra. Next base: position 526,824,297 of record OX422209.1, read on the forward strand.
GTATGATTTTTGCAAATTATCATCATACTCTCAAACTGGGAGACCCGGGACTACGCGGTCAGTTCTTACAAGTTACATTGGTCCCGTGCGAGGTGTTCGTGCCTCCGACGGGGTCATTTGGGAGCGGGTTTTGGTTTTCACCCTTTAACGGCCTGTTTTCAAGTCTAAGTGTGATTTTTGCAAATTATCATCATACTCTCAAACCGGGACTACGCGGTCAGTTCCTACAAGTTACATTGGCCCCGTGCGAGGTGTTCGTGCCTCCTACGGGGTTGTTTGGGGGCTGGTTTGGGTTTTCACCCTTTAACAACCTGTTTTCAAGTCTAAGTGTGATTTATGCAAATTATCGTCATACTCTCAAACTGGGAGACCCGGGACTACGCGGTCAGTTCCGACAATTTACATTGGTCCCGTGTGAGGTGTTCGTGCCTCCTACGCGATTGTTTGGGAGCTGGTTTGGGTTTTCACCCTTTAATGGTCTGTTTTAAAGTCAAAGTGTGATTTTTGCAAATTATCATCATCGGGAAATTCTGGACTACGCGGTCAGTTCCTACAAGTTACATTGGTCCCGTGCGAGGTGTTCGTGCCTCCTACGGGGTAGTTTGGGGGCTGGTTTGGGTTTTCACCCTCTAACGGCCAGTTTTCAAGTCTAAGTGTGATTTTTGCAAATTATCGTCATACTTTCAAACCGAGAGATCCGGGACTACGCGGTAAGTTCTTACAAGTTACATTGGTCCCGTGTGAGGTGTTCGTGCCTCCTACGGGGTTGTTTGGGAGCTGGTTTGGATTTTCACAATATAACGACCTGTTTTCAAGTCTAAGTGTGATTTTTGCAAATTATCATCATACTCTCAAATCGGGACTACGCGGTCAGTTCCTACAAGTAACATTGATCCCGTGCGAGGTGTTCGTGCCTCCTATGGGGTCGTTTGGGGGCTGGTTTGGGTTTTCACCCTTTAACGGCCTGTTTTCAAGTCTAAGTGTGATTTGGCAAATTATTTTCATACTCTTAAATCGGGAAACCTGGGACTACGCGGTCAGTTCCTACAAGTTACATTGGTCTCGTGCGAGGTGTTCGTGCCTCCTACGGGGTCGTTTGGGGGATGGTTTGGCTTTTCACCCTTCAACGGCCTGTTTTCAAGTCTAAGTGTGTTTTTTAAAAATTATCGTCATACTCTCAAATCGGGAGACCCGGGACTACACGGTTAGTTCCTACAAGTTACATTGATCCCGTGCGAGGTGTTCGTGCCTCCTACGGGCTCGTTTGGGGGCTGGTTTGGGTTTTCACCCTTTAACGGCCTGTTTTTAAGTCTAAGTGTGATTTTTGCAAATTATCATCATACTCTCAAACCGTGAGACCCGGGACTACGCGGTCAGTTCCTACAAGTTACATTGGTCTCGTACGAGCTGTTCGTGCCTCCTACGGGGTAGTTTGGGGGCTGGTTTGGGTTTTCACCCTCTAACGGTCTGTTTCCAAGTCTAAGTGTGATTTTTGCAAATTATCGTCATACTCTCAAACCGAGAGATCCGGGACTACGCGGTCAGTTTTTACAAGTTACATTGGTCCCGTGTGAGGTGTTCGTACCTCCTACGGGGTCGTTTGGGATCTGGTTTGGGTTTTCACCCTTTAACGGTGTGTTTTCAAGTCTAAGTGTGATTTTTGCAAATTATCATCATACTCTCAAATCTGGACTACGCGATCAGTTCCTACAAGTTACATTGGTCCCGTGCGAGGTGTTCGTGCCTCCAACGGGGTCGTTTGGGGGCTGGTTTGGGATTTCACCCTTTAACGGCCTGTTTTCAAGTCTAAGTGTGATATGGCAAATTATTGTCATACTCTTAAATCGGGAAACCCGGGACTACGCGGTCAGTTCCTACAAGTTACATTGGTCTCGTGAGAGGTGTTCGTGCCTCCTACGGGGTCGTTTGGGTTTTCACCCTTCGACGGCCTGTTTTCGAGTCTAAGTGTGATTTTTGCAAATTATCGTCAAACTCTCAAACCGGGAGACCCGGGACTACGCGATCAGTTCCTACAAGTTATATTGATCCCGGGCGAAGTGTTCGTGCCTCCTACGGGGTCGTTTGGTGGCTGGTTTGGGTTTTCACCCTTTAACGGCTCGTTTTTAAGTCTAAGTTTGATTTTTGCAAATTATCATCATACTCTCAAACCGTGAGACCCGGGACTACGCGGTCAGTTCTTACAAGTTACATTGGTCCCGTGCGAGGTGTTCGTGCCTCCTACGGGGTCGTTTGGGGGCTGGTTTAGGTTTTCACCTTTTAATGGCCTGTTTTCAAGTCTAAGTGTGATTTTTGCAAATTATCGTCATACTCTCAAACCGGGAGGCCCGGGACTACGCGGTCAATTCCGACAAGTTACATTGGTCCCGTGCGAGGTGTTCGTGCCTATAACGGGGTCGTTTGTGAGCTGGTTTGGGTTTTCACCCTTTAATGGCCTGTTTTCAAGTCTAAGTGTGATTTTTGCAAATTATCATCATCGGGAAACCCGGGACTTTGTGGTCAGTTCCTACAAGTTACATTGAACCCGTGCGACGTGTTCGTGCCTCCTACGGGGTCGTTTGGGGGCTGGTTTGGGTTTTCACCCTTTAACAGTCTGTTTTCAAGTCTAAGTGTGATTTTAGCAAATTATCGTCATACTCTCAAATCTTGAGACCCGGGACTACGCAGTCATTCCTACAAGTTACATTGGCCCCGTACGAGGTGTTCGTGCCTCCTACGAGGTTGTTTGGGGGATGGTTTGGGTTTTCACCCTCTAACGGCTTGTTTTCAAGTCTAAGTGTGATTTTTGCAAATTATCATCATACGCTCAAATCGAGAGATCCAGGACTACGCGATCAGTTCTTACAAGTTACATTGGTCCCGTGCGAGGTGTTCGTGCCTCCTACGGGGTCATTTGGGAGCTGATTTGGGTTTTCACCCGTTAACGGCCTGTTTTCAAGTCTAAGTGCTTTTTTTGCAAATTATCATCATACTCTCAAATCGGGACTACGCGGTCAGTTCCTACAAGTTACATTGATCACGTGCGAGGTGTTCGTGCCTCCTACGGGGTCGTTTGGGGGATGGTTTGGGTTTTCACCCTTTAACGGCCTGTTTTCAAATCTAAGTGTGATTTTTGGAAATTATCATCATACTCTTAACTCGGGACTACGCGATCAGTTCCTAGAAGTTACATGGGTCCCGTGCGAGGTGATCGTGCCTCCTACGGGGTCATTTTGGGGCTGGTTTGGGTTTTCACCCTTTAACGACCTATTTTCAAGTCTAAGTGTGATTTTTGTAAATTATCGTCATACTCTCATACCGGGAGAGCCGGGATTACGCGGTCAGTTCCTACATGTTACATTGGTCCCGTGCGAGGTGTTCGTGCCTCCTACGGGGTCGTTTGGGAGCTGGTTTGGGTTTTCACCCTTTAACGGCCTGCTTTCATGTCAAAGTGTGATTTTTGCAAATTATCATCATACACTCAAATCGGGAGACCCGGGACTACGCGGTCAGTTCTTACAAGTTACATTGGTCCCGTACGAGGTGTTCGTGCCTCCAGCGGGATCACTTGGGAGCTGGTTTAGGTTTTCACCCTTTAACGACCTGTTTTCAAGTCTAAGTGTGATTTGGCAAATTATTGTCATAATCTTAAATCGGGAAACCCGGGACTACGTGGACAGTTCCTACAAGTTACATTGGTCTCGTGCGAGGTGTTCGTGCCTCCTACGGGGTCGTTTGGGGGATGAATTGGGTTTTCACCCTTTAACGGCCTGTTTTCAAGTCTAAATGTGATTTTTGCAAATTATCATCATACTCTCAAACTGGGAGACCCGGGACTACGCGGTGAGTTCTTACAAGTTACATTGGTCCCGTGCGAGGTGTTCGTGCCTCCTACGGGGTCGTTTGGGAGCTGGTTTGGGTTTTCACCCTTTAACAGCCTATTTTCAAGTCTATGTGTGATTTTCATTAATTATCTTCAAACTCTCAACCCGGGAGACCCGGGACTACGCGGTCAGTTCCTACAAGTTACATTGATCCCGTTCGAGGTGTTCGTGCCTCCTACGGGGTCGTTTGGGGGCTGGTTTGGGTTTTCAACCTTTAACGGCCTGTTTTCAAGTCTAAGTGTGATTTGGCAAATTATTGTCATACTCTCAAATTAGGAAACCCGGGACTACGCGGTGAGTTCCTACAAGTTACATTGGTCCCGTGAGAGATGTACGTGCCTCCTACGGGGTCGTTTGGGGGATGGCTTGGGTTTTTCAACCTTCAACGGCCCGTTTTCAAGTCTAAGTGTGGTTTTTGCAAATTATCGTCATACTCTCAAACCAGGTGCCCGGGACTTCGCGGTCTGTTCCTACACGTTACATTGATCCCGTGCGAGGTGTTCGTGCCTCCTGCGGGGTTGTTTGGGTGCTGGTTTGGGTTTTCACCTTTTAACGGCCTGTTTTCAAGTCTAAGCTTGATTTTTGAAAATTATCGTCATACTCTCAAACCGGGAGACCCGGGACTACGCGGTCAGTTCTGACAAGTTACATTGGTCCCGTGCGATGTGTTCGTGCCTTCGACGGGGTCGTTTGGGAGCTGGTTTAGGTTTTCACCCTTTAACGGGCAGTTTTCAAGTCTATGTATGATTTTTCCAAATTATCATTATACTCTCAAACCAGGTGACCCGGGACTTCGCGGTCAGTTCCTATAAGTCACATTGATCCCGTGCGAGGTGTTCGTGCCTCCTACGGGGTCGTTTGGGGGATGGTTTGGGTTTTCACCTTTTAACGGCCTCTTTTCAAGTCTAAGCTTGATTTTTGCAAATTATCGTCATACTCTCAAATCGGGAGACCCGGGACTACGCGGTCAGTTCTTACAAGTTACATTGGTCCCGTGCGAGGTGTTCGTGCCTCCGACGGGGTCGTTTGGGAGCTGGTTTGGGTTTTCACCCTTTACCGGCCTGTTTTCAAGTCTATGTATGATTTTTGCAAATTATCATCATACTCTCAAACCGGGACTATGCGGTCAGTTCCTACAAGTTACATTGGTCCCGTGCGAGGTGTTCGTGCCTCCTACAGGGTCGTTTGGGTGCTGGTTTGGGTTTTCACCCTTTAACGACCTGTTTTTAAGTCTAAGTGTGACTTTTGCAAATTATCGTCATACTCTCAAATTGGGAGACCCCGGACTCCGCGGTCAGTTTCGACAAGTTACATTGGTCCCGTACGAGGTGTTCGTGCCTCCTACGGGATCGTTTGGGAGCTTGTTTGGGTTTTCAGCCTTTAATGTCATGTTTTCAAGTCTAAGTGTGATTTTTGCCAATTATCATCATCGGGAAACCCGGGACTATGTGGTCAGTTCCTACAAGTTACATTGGTCTCGCGCGAGGTGTTCGTGCCTCCAACAGGGTCGTTTGGGGGCTGTTTTGGGTTTTCACCCTTTAACGGCCTGTTTTCAAGTCTAAGTGTGATTTTTGCAAATTATCATCATACTCTCAAACTGGGAGACCCGGGACTACGCGGTCAGTTCTTACAAGTTACATTGGTCCCGTGCGAGGTGTTCGTGCCTCCTACGGGGTCGTTTGGGAGCTTTTTTGGGTTTTCACCCTTTAACGGCCTGTTTTCAAGTCTAAGTGTGATTTTTACAAATTATCATCATACACTCAAACCGGGAGACCCGGGTCTATGCGGTCAGTTCTTACAAGTTACATTGGTCCTGTACGAGGTGTTCGTGCCTCCTACGGGATCATTTGGGAGCTGGTTTAGGTTTTCACCCTTTAACGGCTATTTTCAAGTCTAAGTGTGATTTTTGTGAATTATCGTCAAACTCTCAACCCGGGAGACCCCGAACTATGCGGTCAGTTCCTATAAGTTACATTGATCCCGTGCGAGGTGTTCGTGCCTCCTACGGGGTCGTTTGAGGGCTGGTTTGGGTTTTCACACTTTAACGGCCTGTTTTAAGTCTAAATGTGATTTGGCAAATTATTGTCATACTCTCAAATTGGGAAACCCGGGAGTACGCGGTCAGTTCCTATAAGTTACATTGGTCCCGTGCGAGATGTTCGTGCCTCCTACGGGGTCGTTTGGAGGATGGTTTGGGTTTTTCAACCTTCAACGGCCTGTTTTCAAGTCTAAGTGTGGTTTTCACAAATTATCGTCATACTCTCAAACCAGGTGACCCGGCACTTCGCGGTCAGTTCCTACAAGTTACATTGATCCCGTGCGAGGTGTTCGTGCCTCCTACGGGGTTGTTTGGGTGCTGGTTTGGGTTTTCACCTTTTAACGGCCTGTTTTCAAGTCTAAGCTTGATTTTTAAAAATTATCGTCATACTCTCAAACCGGGAGACCCGGGACTACGCGGTCAGTTCTTACAAGTTACATTGGTCCCGTACGAGGTGTTCGTGCCTCCGACTGGGTCGTTTGGGAGCTGGTTTGGGTTTTCACCCTTTAACGGCCAGTTTTCAAGTCTATGTATGATTTTTGCAAATTATCATCATACTCTCAAACTGGGAGACCCGGGACTACGCGGTCAGTTCTTACAAGTTACATTGGTCCCGTGCGAGGTGTTCGTGCCTCCGACGGGGTCGTTTGGGAGCTGGTTTGGGTTTTCACGCTTTAACGACCTATTTTCAAGTCTATGTATGATTTTTGCAAATTATCATCATACTCTCAGACCGGGACTACGCGGTTAGTTCCTACAAGTTTCATTGGTCCCGTGCGAGGTGTTCGTGCCTCCTACGGGGTCGTTTGGGGGCTGGTTTGGGTTTTAACCTTTAACGTCCTATTTTCAAGTCTAAGTGTGATTTTTGCAAATTATCATCAAACTCTCAAACTGGGAGACCCGGGAATACGCGATCAGTTCTGACAAGTTACATTGGTCCCGTGCGAGGTGTTCGTGCCTCCTACAGGATCGTTTGGGATCTGGTTTGGGTTTTCACCCTTTAATGTCCTGTTTTCAAGTCTAAGTGTGATTTTTGCCAATTATCATCATCGGGAAACTCGAGACTACGTGGTCAGTAACTACAAGTTACATTGGTATCGCGCGAGATGTTCGGGCCTCCTACGGGGTCGTTTGGGGGCTGGTTTGGGTTTTCCCCCTTTAACGGTCTATTTTCAAGTCTAAGTGTGATTTTTTCCAATTATCATCATACTCTCAAACCGGGAGACCCGGGACTACGCGGTCCGTTCTTACAAGTTACATTAGTCCCGTGCGAGGTGTTCGTGCCTCCTACGGGGTCGTTTGGGGGCTGGTTTGGGTTTTCACCCTTTAACGGCTAGTTTTCAAGTCTATGTATGATTTTTGCAAATTATCATCATACTCTCAAACCAGGAGACCCGGGACTTCGCGGTGAGTTCCTACAAGTTACATTGATCCCGTGCGAGGTGTTCGTGCCTCCTACGGGGTCGTTTGGGGGCTGGTTTGGGTTTTCACCTTTTAATGGCCTCTTTTCAAGTCTAAGCTTGATTTTTGCAAATTATCGTCATACTCTCAAATCGGGAGACCCGGGACTACGCGGTCAGTTCTTACAAGTTACATTGGTCCCGTGCGAGGTGTTCGTGCCTCCGACGGGGTCGTTTGGGAGCTGGTTTGGGTTTTCACCCTTTAACGGCCTATTTTCAAGTCTATGTATGATTTTTGCAAATTATCATCATACTCTCAGACCGGGACAACGCGGTTAGTTCCTACAAGTTACATTGGTCCCGTGCGAGGTGTTCGTGCCTCCTACGGGGTCGTTTGGGGGCTGGTTTGGGTTTTCACCCTTTAACTTCCTGTTTTCAAGTCTAAGTGTGATTTTTGCAAATTATCATCATACTCTCAAACTGGGAGACCCGGGACTACGCGATCAGTTCCGACAAGTTACATTGGTCCCGTGCGAGGTGTTCGTGCCTCCTACGGGATCGTTTGGGATCTAGTTTGGGTTTTCACCCTTTAATGTCCTGTTTTCAAGTCTAAGTGTGGTTTTTGCCAATTATCATCATCGGGAAACTCAGGACTATGTGGTCAGTTACTACAAGTTACATTGGTATCGCGCGAGGTGTTCGGGCCTCCTACGGGGTCGTTTGGGGGCTGGTTTGGATTTTCACCCTTTAACGGCCTGTTTTCAAGTCTAAGTGTGATTTTTGCAAATTATCATCATACTCTCAAACCGGGAGACCCGGGACTACGCGATCAGTTCTTACAAGTTACATTGGTCCCGTGCGAGGTGTTCGTGCCTCCTACGGGGTCGTTTGGGAGCTGGTTTGGGTTTTCACCCTTTAACGGCCTGTTTTCAAGTCTAAGTGTGATTTTTGCAAATTATCGTCAAACTCTCAAACCGGGAGACCCGGGACTACGCGGTCAGTTCTTACAAGTTACATTGGTCCCGTACGAGGTGTTCGTCCCTCCTACGGGATCATTTGGGAGCTGGTTTAGGTTTTCACCCTTTAACAACCTATTTTCAAGTCTAAGTGTGATTTTTGTGAATTATCGTCAAACTCTCAACCCGAGAGACCCCGGACTACGCGGTCAGTTCCTACAAGTTACATTGATCCCGTGCGAGGTGTTCGTGCCTCATACGGGGTCATTTGGGGGCTGGTTTGATTTTTCACCCTTTAACGGCCTGTTTTCAAGTCTAAGTGTGATTTGGCAAATTATTGTCATACTCTCAAATTGGGAAGCCCGGGACTACGCGGTCAGTTCCTACAAGTTACATTGGTCCCGTGCGAGATGTTCGTACCTCCTACGGGGTCGTTTGGGGGATGGTTTGGGTTTTCACCTTTTAACGGCCTGTTTTCAAGTCTAAGCTTGATTTTTAAAAATTATCGTCATACTCTCAAACCGGGAGACCCGGGACTACGCGGTCAGTTCTTACAAGTTATATTGGTCCCGTGCGAGGTGTTCGTGCCTCCGACTGGGTCGTTTGGGAGCTGGTTTGGGTTTTCACCCTTTAACGGCCAGTTTTCAAGTCTATGTATGATTTTTGCAAATTATCATCATACTCTCAAACTGGGAGACCCGGGACTACGCGGTCAGTTCTTACAAGTTACATTGGTCCCGTGCGAGGTGTTCGTGCCTCCGACGGGGTCGTTTGGGAGCTGGTTTGGGTTTTCACGCTTTAACGACCTATTTTCAAGTCTATGTATGATTTTTGCAAATTATCATCATACTCTCAGACCGGGACTACGCGGTTAGTTCCTACAAGTTTCATTGGTCCCGTGCGAGGTGTTCGTGCCTCCTACGGGGTCGTTTGGGGGCTGGTTTGGGTTTTAACCTTTAACGTCCTATTTTCAAGTCTAAGTGTGATTTTTGCAAATTATCATCAAACTCTCAAACTGGGAGACCCGGGAATACGCGATCAGTTCTGACAAGTTACATTGGTCCCGTGCGAGGTGTTCGTGCCTCCTACAGGATCGTTTGGGATCTGGTTTGGGTTTTCACCCTTTAATGTCCTGTTTTCAAGTCTAAGTGTGATTTTTGCCAATTATCATCATCGGGAAACTCGAGACTACGTGGTCAGTAACTACAAGTTACATTGGTATCGCGCGAGATGTTCGGGCCTCCTACGGGGTCGTTTGGGGGCTGGTTTGGGTTTTCACCCTTTAACGGTCTGTTTTCAAGTCTAAGTGTGATTTTTGCCAATTATCATCATACTCTCAAACCGGGAGACCCGGGACTACGCGGTCCGTTCTTACAAGTTACATTAGTCCCGTGCGAGGTGTTCGTGCCTCCTACGGGGTCGTTTGGGGGCTGGTTTGGGTTTTCACCCTTTAACGGCCAGTTTTCAAGTCTATGTATGATTTTTGCAAATTATCATCATACTCTCAAACCAGGAGACCCGGGACTTCGCGGTGAGTTCCTACAAGTTACATTGATCCCGTGCGAGGTGTTCGTGCCTCCTACGGGGTCGTTTGGGGGCTGGTTTGGGTTTTCACCTTTTAATGGCCTCTTTTCAAGTCTAAGCTTGATTTTTGCAAATTATCGTCATACTCTCAAATCGGGAGACCCGGGACTACGCGGTCAGTTCTTACAAGTTACATTGGTCCCGTGCGAGGTGTTCGTGCCTCCGACGGGGTCGTTTGGGAGCTGGTTTGGGTTTTCACCCTTTAACGGCCTATTTTCAAGTCTATGTATGATTTTTGCAAATTATCATCATACTCTCAGACCGGGACAACGCGGTTAGTTCCTACAAGTTACATTGGTCCCGTGCGAGGTGTTCGTGCCTCCTACGGGGTCGTTTGGGGGCTGGTTTGGGTTTTCACCCTTTAACTTCCTGTTTTCAAGTCTAAGTGTGATTTTTGCAAATTATCATCATACTCTCAAACTGGGAGACCCGGGACTACGCGATCAGTTCCGACAAGTTACATTGGTCCCGTGCGAGGTGTTCGTGCCTCCTACGGGATCGTTTGGGATCTAGTTTGGGTTTTCACCCTTTAATGTCCTGTTTTCAAGTCTAAGTGTGGTTTTTGCCAATTATCATCATCGGGAAACTCGGGACTACGTGGTCAGTTACTACAAGTTACATTGGTATCGCGCGAGGTGTTCGGGCCTCCTACGGGGTCGTTTGGGGGCTGGTTTGGATTTTCACCCTTTAACGGCCTGTTTTCAAGTCTAAGTGTGATTTTTGCAAATTATCATCATACTCTCAAACCGGGAGACCCGGGACTACGCGATCAGTTCTTACAAGTTACATTGGTCCCGTGCGAGGTGTTCGTGCCTCCTACGGGGTCGTTTGGGAGCTGGTTTGGGTTTTCACCCTTTAACGGCCTGTTTTCAAGTCTAAGTGTGATTTTTGCAAATTATCGTCGAACTCTCAAACCGGGAGACCCGGGACTACGCGGTCAGTTCTTACAAGTTACATTGGTCCCGTACGAGGTGTTCGTCCCTCCTACGGGATCATTTGGGAGCTGGTTTAGGTTTTCACCCTTTAACAACCTATTTTCAAGTCTAAGTGTGATTTTTGTGAATTATCGTCAAACTCTCAACCCGAGAGACCCCGGTCTACGCGGTCAGTTCCTACAAGTTACATTGATCCCGTGCGAGGTGTTCGTGCCTCATACGGGGTCATTTGGGGGCTGGTTTGATTTTTCACCCTTTAACGGCCTGTTTTCAAGTCTAAGTGTGATTTGGCAAATTATTGTCATACTCTCAAATTGGGAAGCCCGGGACTACGCGGTCAGTTCCTACAAGTTACATTGGTCCCGTGCGAGATGTTCGTACCTCCTACGGGGTCGTTTGGGGGATGGTTTGGGTTTTCACCTTTTAACGGCCTGTTTTCAAGTCTAAGCTTGATTTTTAAAAATTATCGTCATACTCTCAAACCGGGAGACCCGGGACTACGCGGTCAGTTCTTACAAGTTACATTGGTCCCGTGCGAGGTGTTCGTGCCTCCGACTGGGTCGTTTGGGAGCTGGTTTGGGTTTTCACCCTTTAACGGCCAGTTTTCAAGTCTATGTATGATTTTTGCAAATTATCATCATACTCTCAAACTGGGAGACCCGGGACTACGCGGTCAGTTCTTACAAGTTACATTGGTCCCGTGCGAGGTGTTCGTGCCTCCGACGGGGTCATTTGGGAGCGGGTTTTGGTTTTCACCCTTTAACGGCCTGTTTTCAAGTCTAAGTGTGATTTTTGCAAATTATCATCATACTCTCAAACCGGGACTACGCGGTCAGTTCCTACAAGTTACATTGGCCCCGTGCGAGGTGTTCGTGCCTCCTACGGGGTTGTTTGGGGGCTGGTTTGGGTTTTCACCCTTTAACAACCTGTTTTCAAGTCTAAGTGTGATTTATGCAAATTATCGTCATACTCTCAAACTGGGAGACCCGGGACTACGCGGTCAGTTCCGACAATTTACATTGGTCCCGTGTGAGGTGTTCGTGCCTCCTACGCGATTGTTTGGGAGCTGGTTTGGGTTTTCACCCTTTAATGGTCTGTTTTAAAGTCAAAGTGTGATTTTTGCAAATTATCATCATCGGGAAATTCTGGACTACGCGGTCAGTTCCTACAAGTTACATTGGTCCCGTGCGAGGTGTTCGTGCCTCCTACGGGGTAGTTTGGGGGCTGGTTTGGGTTTTCACCCTCTAACGGCCAGTTTTCAAGTCTAAGTGTAATTTTTGCAAATTATCGTCATACTTTCAAACCGAGAGATCCGGGACTACGCGGTAAGTTCTTACAAGTTACATTGGTCCCGTGTGAGGTGTTCGTGCCTCCTACGGGGTTGTTTGGGAGCTGGTTTGGATTTTCACAATATAACGACCTGTTTTCAAGTCTAAGTGTGATTTTTGCAAATTATCATCATACTCTCAAATCGGGACTACGCGGTCAGTTCCTACAAGTAACATTGATCCCGTGCGAGGTGTTCGTGCCTCCTATGGGGTCGTTTGGGGGCTGGTTTGGGTTTTCACCCTTTAACGGCCTGTTTTCAAGTCTAAGTGTGATTTGGCAAATTATTTTCATACTCTTAAATCGGGAAACCTGGGACTACGCGGTCAGTTCCTACAAGTTACATTGGTCTCGTGCGAGGTGTTCGTGCCTCCTACGGGGTCGTTTGGGGGATGGTTTGGCTTTTCACCCTTCAACGGCCTGTTTTCAAGTCTAAGTGTGTTTTTTAAAAATTATCGTCATACTCTCAAATCGGGAGACCCGGGACTACACGGTTAGTTCCTACAAGTTACATTGATCCCGTGCGAGGTGTTCGTGCCTCCTACGGCTCGTTTGGGGGCTGGTTTGGGTTTTCACCCTTTAACGGCCTGTTTTTAAGTCTAAGTGTGATTTTTGCAAATTATCATCATACTCTCAAACCGTGAGACCCGGGACTACGCGGTCAGTTCCTACAAGTTACATTGGTCTCGTACGAGCTGTTCGTGCCTCCTACGGGGTAGTTTGGGGGCTGGTTTGGGTTTTCACCCTCTAACGGTCTGTTTCCAAGTCTAAGTGTGATTTTTGCAAATTATCGTCATACTCTCAAACCGAGAGATCCGGGACTACGCGGTCAGTTTTTACAAGTTACATTGGTCCCGTGTGAGGTGTTCGTACCTCCTACGGGGTCGTTTGGGATCTGGTTTGGGTTTTCACCCTTTAACGGTGTGTTTTCAAGTCTAAGTGTGATTTTTGCAAATTATCATCATACTCTCAAATCTGGACTACGCGATCAGTTCCTACAAGTTACATTGGTCCCGTGCGAGGTGTTCGTGCCTCCAACGGGGTCGTTTGGGGGCTGGTTTGGGATTTCACCCTTTAACGGCCTGTTTTCAAGTCTAAGTGTGATATGGCAAATTATTGTCATACTCTTAAATCGGGAAACCCGGGACTACGCGGTCAGTTCCTACAAGTTACATTGGTCTCGTGAGAGGTGTTCGTGCCTCCTACGGGGTCGTTTGGGTTTTCACCCTTCGACGGCCTGTTTTCGAGTCTAAGTGTGATTTTTGCAAATTATCGTCAAACTCTCAAACCGGGAGACCCGGGACTACGCGATCAGTTCCTACAAGTTATATTGATCCCGGGCGAAGTGTTCGTGCCTCCTACGGGGTCGTTTGGTTGCTGGTTTGGGTTTTCACCCTTTAACGGCTCGTTTTTAAGTCTAAGTTTGATTTTTGCAAATTATCATCATACTCTCAAACCGTGAGACCCGGGACTACGCGGTCAGTTCTTACAAGTTACATTGGTCCCGTGCGAGGTGTTCGTGCCTCCTACGGGGTCGTTTGGGGGCTGGTTTAGGTTTTCACCTTTTAATGGCCTGTTTTCAAGTCTAAGTGTGATTTTTGCAAATTATCGTCATACTCTCAAACCGGGAGGCCCGGGACTACGCGGTCAATTCCGACAAGTTACATTGGTCCCGTGCGAGGTGTTCGTGCCTATAACGGGGTCGTTTGTGAGCTGGTTTGGGTTTTCACCCTTTAATGGCCTGTTTTCAAGTCTAAGTGTGATTTTTGCAAATTATCATCATCGGGAAACCCGGGACTTTGTGGTCAGTTCCTACAAGTTACATTGAACCCGTGCGACGTGCTCGTGCCTCCTACGGGGTCGTTTGGGGGCTGGTTTGGGTTTTCACCCTTTAACAGTCTGTTTTCAAGTCTAAGTGTGATTTTAGCAAATTATCGTCATACTCTCAAATCTTGAGACCCGGGACTACGCAGTCATTCCTACAAGTTACATTGGCCCCGTACGAGGTGTTCGTGCCTCCTACGAGGTTGTTTGGGGGATGGTTTGGGTTTTCACCCTCTAACGGCTTGTTTTCAAGTCTAAGTGTGATTTTTGCAAATTATCATCATACGCTCAAATCGAGAGATCCAGGACTACGCGATCAGTTCTTACAAGTTACATTGGTCCCGTGCGAGGTGTTCGTGCCTCCTACGGGGTCATTTGGGAGCTGATTTGGGTTTTCACCCGTTAACGGCCTGTTTTCAAGTCTAAGTGCTTTTTTTGCAAATTATCATCATACTCTCAAATCGGGACTACGCGGTCAGTTCCTACAAGTTACATTGATCACGTGCGAGGTGTTCGTGCCTCCTACGGGGTCGTTTGGGGGATGGTTTGGGTTTTCACCCTTTAACGGCCTGTTTTCAAATCTAAGTGTGATTTTTGGAAATTATCATCATACACTTAACTCGGGACTACGCGATCAGTTCCTAGAAGTTACATGGGTCCCGTGCGAGGTGATCGTGCCTCCTACGGGGTCATTTTGGGGCTGGTTTGGGTTTTCACCCTTTAACGACCTATTTTCAAGTCTAAGTGTGATTTTTGCAAATTATCGTCATACTCTCATACCGGGAGAGCCGGGATTACGCGGTCCGTTCCTACAAGTTACATTGGTCCCGTGCGAGGTGTTCGTGCCTCCTACGGGGTCGTTTGGGAGCTGGTTTGGGTTTTCACCCTTTAACGGCCTGCTTTCATGTCAAAGTGTGATTTTTGCAAATTATCATCATACACTCAAATCGGGAGACCCGGGACTACGCGGTCAGTTCTTACAAGTTACATTGGTCCCGTACGAGGTGTTCGTGCCTCCAGCGGGATCACTTGGGAGCTGGTTTAGGTTTTCACCCTTTAACGACCTGTTTTCAAGTCTAAGTGTGATTTGGCAAATTATTGTCATAATCTTAAATCGGGAAACCCGGGACTACGTGGACAGTTCCTACAAGTTACATTGGTCTCGTGCGAGGTGTTCGTGCCTCCTACGGGGTCGTTTGGGGGATGAATTGGGTTTTCACCCTTTAACGGCCTGTTTTCAAGTCTAAATGTGATTTTTGCAAATTATCATCATACTCTCAAACTGGGAGACCCGGGACTACGCGGTGAGTTCTTACAAGTTACATTGGTCCCGTGCGAGGTGTTCGTGCCTCCTACGGGGTCGTTTGGGAGCTGGTTTGGGTTTTCACCCTTTAACAGCCTATTTTCAAGTCTATGTGTGATTTTCATTAATTATCTTCAAACTCTCAACCCGGGAGACCCGGGACTACGCGGTCAGTTCCTACAAGTTACATTGATCCCGTTCGAGGTGTTCGTGCCTCCTACGTGGTCGTTTGGGGGCTGGTTTGGGTTTTCAACCTTTAACGGCCTGTTTTCAAGTCTAAGTGTGATTTGGCAAATTATTGTCATACTCTCAAATTAGGAAACCCGGGACTACGCGGTGAGTTCCTACAAGTTACATTGGTCCCGTGAGAGATGTACGTGCCTCCTACGGGGTCGTTTGGGGGATGGCTTGGGTTTTTCAACCTTCAACGGCCCGTTTTCAAGTCTAAGTGTGGTTTTTGCAAATTATTATCATACTCTCAAACCAGGTGACCCGGGATTTCGCGGTCAGTTCCTACAAGTTACATTGATCCCGTGCGAGGTGTTCGTGCCTCCTACGGGGTCGTTTGGGGGATGGTTTGGGTTTTCACCTTTTAACGGCCTATTTTCAAGTCTAAGCTTGATTTTTGCAAATTATCGTCATACTCTCAAATTGGGAGACCCGGGACTACGCGGTCAGTTCTTACAAGTTACATTGGTCCCGTGCGAGGTGTTCGTGCCTCCGACGGGGTCGTTTGGGAGCTGGTTTGGGTTTTCACACTATAACGGCCTGTTTTCAAGTCTATGTATGATTTTTGCAAATTATCATCATACTCTCAAACCGGGACTACGCGGTCAGTTCCTATAAGTTACATTGGTCCCGTGCGAGGTGTTCGTGCCTCCTACGGCGTCCTTTGGGGGCTGGTTTGGGTTTTCACCCGTTAACGGCCTATTTTCAAGTCTAAGTGTGATTTTTGCAAATTATCGTTGTACTCTCAAACTGGGAGACCCGGGACTACGCGGTCAGTTCCGACAAGTTACATTGGTCCCGTGCGAGGTGTTCGTGCCTCCTACGGGATCGTTTGGGAGCTGGTTTGGGTTTTCACCCTTTAATGTCCTTATTTCAAGTCTAAGTGTGATTTTTGCAAATTATCATCATCGGGAAACCCGGGACTACGCGGTCAGTTCCTACAAGTTACATTGGTCCCGTGCGAGGTGTTCGTGCCTCCTACGGGGTCGTTTGGGAGCTGGTTTGGGTTTTCACCCTTTAACGGCCTGCTTTCATGTCAAAGTGTGATTTTTGCAAATTATCATCATACACTCAAATCGGGAGACCCGGGAGTACGCGGTCAGTTCTTACAAGTTACATTGGTCCCGTACGAGGTGTTCGTGCCTCCAGCGGGATCACTTGGGAGCTGGTTTAGGTTTTCACCCTTTAACGACCTGTTTTCAAGTCTAAGTGTGATTTGGCAAATTATTGTCATAATCTTAAATCGGGAAACCCGGGACTACGTGGACAGTTCCTACAAGTTACATTGGTCTCGTGCGAGGTGTTCGTGCCTCCTACGGGGTCGTTTGGGGGATGAATTGGGTTTTCACCCTTTAACGGCCTGTTTTCAAGTCTAAATGTGATTTTTGCAAATTATCATCATACTCTCAAACTGGGAGACCCGGGACTACGCGGTGAGTTCTTACAAGTTACATTGGTCCCGTGCGAGGTGTTCGTGCCTCCTACGGGGTCGTTTGGGAGCTGGTTTGGGTTTTCACCCTTTAACAGCCTATTTTCAAGTCTATGTGTGATTTTCATTAATTATCTTCAAACTCTCAACCCGGGAGACCCGGGACTACGCGGTCAGTTCCTACAAGTTACATTGATCCCGTTCGAGGTGTTCGTGCCTCCTACGGGGTCGTTTGGGGGCTGGTTTTGGTTTTCAACCTTTAACGGCCTGTTTTCAAGTCTAAGTGTGATTTGGCAAATTATTGTCATACTCTCAAATTAGGAAACCCGGGACTACGCGGTGAGTTCCTACAAGTTACATTGGTCCCGTGAGAGATGTACGTGCCTCCTACGGGGTCGTTTGGGGGATGGCTTGGGTTTTTCAACCTTCAACGGCCCGTTTTCAAGTCTAAGTGTGGTTTTTGCAAATTATTGTCATACTCTCAAACCAGGTGACCCGGGATTTCGCGGTCAGTTCCTACAAGTTACATTGATCCCGTGCGAGGTGTTCGTGCCTCCTACGGGGTCGTTTGGGGGATGGTTTGGGTTTTCACCTTTTAACGGCCTATTTTCAAGTCTAAGCTTGATTTTTGCAAATTATCGTCATACTCTCAAATTGGGAGACCCGGGACTACGCGGTCAGTTCTTACAAGTTACATTGGTCCCGTGCGAGGTATTCGTGCCTTCGACGGGGTCGTTTGGGAGCTGGTTTGGGTTTTCACACTATAACGGCCTGTTTTCAAGTCTATGTATGATTTTTGCAAATTATCATCATACTCTCAAACCGGGACTACGCGGTCAGTTCCTATAAGTTACATTGGTCCCGTGCGAGGTGTTCGTGCCTCCTACGGCGTCCTTTGGGGGCTGGTTTGGGTTTTCACCCGTTAACGGCCTGTTTTCAAGTCTAAGTGTGATTTTTGCAAATTATCGTTGTACTCTCAAACTGGGAGACCCGGGACTACGCGGTCAGTTCTGACAAGTTACATTGGTCCCGTGCGAGGTGTTCGTGCCTCCTACGGGATCGTTTGGGAGCTGGTTTGGGTTTTCACCCTTTAATGTCCTGTTTTCAAGTCTAAGTGTGATTTTTGCAAATTATCATCATCGGGAAACCCGGGACTACGCGGTCGGTTCCTACAAGTTACATTGGTCCCGTGCGAGGTGTTCGTGCCTCCTACGGGGTCGTTTGGGAGCTGGTTTGGGTTTTCACCCTTTAACGGCCTGCTTTCATGTCAAAGTGTGATTTTTGCAAATTATCATCATACACTCAAATCGGGAGACCCGGGACTACGCGGTCAGTTCTTACAAGTTACATTGGTCCCGTACGAGGTGTTCGTGCCTCCAGCGGGATCACTTGGGAGCTGGTTTAGGTTTTCACCCTTTAACGACCTGTTTTCAAGTCTAAGTGTGATTTGGCAAATTATTGTCATAATCTTAAATCGGGAAACCCGGGACTACGTGGACAGTTCCTACAAGTTACATTGGTCTCGTGCGAGGTGTTCGTGCCTCCTACGGGGTCGTTTGGGGGATGAATTGGGTTTTCACCCTTTAACGGCCTGTTTTCAAGTCTAAATGTGATTTTTGCAAATTTTCATCATACTCTCAAACTGGGAGACCCGGGACTACGCGGTGAGTTCTTACAAGTTACATTGGTCCCGTGCGAGGTGTTCGTGCCTCCTACGGGGTCGTTTGGGAGCTGGTTTGGGTTTTCACCCTTTAACAGCCTATTTTCAAGTCTATGTGTGATTTTCATTAATTATCTTCAAACTCTCAACCCGGGAGACCCGGGACTACGCGGTCAGTTCCTACAAGTTACATTGATCCCGTTCGAGGTGTTCGTGCCTCCTACGGGGTCGTTTGGGGGCTGGTTTGGGTTTTCAACCTTTAACGGCCTGTTTTCAAGTCTAAGTGTGATTTGGCAAATTATTGTCATACTCTCAAATTAGGAAACCCGGGACTACGCGGTGAGTTCCTACAAGTTACATTGGTCCCGTGAGAGATGTACGTGCCTCCTACGGGGTCGTTTGGGGGATGGCTTGGGTTTTTCAACCTTCAACGGCCCGTTTTCAAGTCTAAGTGTGGTTTTTGCAAATTATTGTCATACTCTCAAACCAGGTGACCCGGGATTTCGCGGTCAGTTCCTACAAGTTACATTGATCCCGTGCGAGGTGTTCGTGCCTCCTACGGGGTCGTTTGGGGGATGGTTTGGGTTTTCACCTTTTAACGGCCTATTTTCAAGTCTAAGCTTGATTTTTGCAAATTATCGTCATACTCTCAAATTGGGAGACCCGGGACTACGCGGTCAGTTCTTACAAGTTACATTGGTCCCGTGCGAGGTGTTCGTGCCTCCGACGGGGTCGTTTGGGAGCTGGTTTGGGTTTTCACACTATAACGGCCTGTTTTCAAGTCTATGTATGATTTTTGCAAATTATCATCATACTCTCAAACCGGGACTACGCGGTCAGTTCCTATAAGTTACATTGGTCCCGTGCGAGGTGTTCGTGCCTCCTACGGCGTCCTTTGGGGGCTGGTTTGGGTTTTCACCCGTTAACGGCCTGTTTTCAAGTCTAAGTGTGATTTTTGCAAATTATCGTTGTACTCTCAAACTGGGAGACCCGGGACTACGCGGTCAGTTCCGACAAGTTACATTGGTCCCGTGCGAGGTGTTCGTGCCTCCTACGGGATCGTTTGGGAGCTGGTTTGGGTTTTCACCCTTTAATGTCCTGTTTTCAAGTCTAAGTGTGATTTTTGCAAATTATCATCATCGGGAAACCCGGGACTACGCGGTCAGTTCCTACAAGTTACATTGGTCCCGTGCGAGGTGTTCGTGCCTCCTATGGGGTCGTTTGGGAGCTGGTTTGGGTTTTCACCCTTTAACGGCCTGCTTTCATGTCAAAGTGTGATTTTTGCAAATTATCATCATACACTCAAATCGGGAGACCCGGGACTACGCGGTCAGTTCTTACAAGTTACATTGGTCCCGTACGAGGTGTTCGTGCCTCCAGCGGGATCACTTGGGAGCTGGTTTAGGTTTTCACCCTTTAACGACCTGTTTTCAAGTCTAAGTGTGATTTGGCAAATTATTGTCATAATCTTAAATCGGGAAACCCGGGACTACGTGGACAGTTCCTACAAGTTACATTGGTCTCGTGCGAGGTGTTCGTGCCTCCTACGGGGTCGTTTGGGGGATGAATTGGGTTTTCACCCTTTAACGACCTGTTTTCAAGTCTAAATGTGATTTTTGCAAATTATCATCATACTCTCAAACTGGGAGACCCGGGACTACGCGGTGAGTTCTTACAAGTTACATTGGTCCCGTGCGAGGTGTTCGTGCCTCCTACGGGGTCGTTTGGGAGCTGGTTTGGGTTTTCACCCTTTAACAGCCTATTTTCAAGTCTATGTGTGATTTTCATTAATTATCTTCAAACTCTCAACCCGGGAGACCCGGGACTACGCGGTCAGTTCCTACAAGTTACATTGATCCCGTTCGAGGTGTTCGTGCCTCCTACGGGGTCGTTTGGGGGCTGGTTTGGGTTTTCAACCTTTAACGGCCTGTTTTCAAGTCTAAGTGTGATTTGGCAAATTATTGTCATACTCTCAAATTAGGAAACCCGGGACTACGCGGTGAGTTCCTACAAGTTACATTGGTCCCGTGAGAGATGTACGTGCCTCATACGGGGTCGTTTGGGGGATGGCTTGGGTTTTTCAACCTTCAACGGCCCGTTTTCAAGTCTAAGTGTGGTTTTTGCAAATTATTGTCATACTCTCAAACCAGGTGACCCGGGATTTCGCGGTCAGTTCCTACAAGTTACATTGATCCCGTGCGAGGTGTTCGTGCCTCCTACGGGGTCGTTTGGGGGATGGTTTGGGTTTTCACCTTTTAACGGCCTATTTTCAAGTCTAAGCTTGATTTTTGCAAATTATCGTCATACTCTCAAATTGGGAGACCCGGGACTACGCGGTCAGTTCTTACAAGTTACATTGGTCCCGTGCGAGGTGTTCGTGCCTCCGACGGGGTCGTTTGGGAGCTGGTTTGGGTTTTCACCCTATAACGGCCTGTTTTCAAGTCTATGTATGATTTTTGCAAATTATCATCATACTCTCAAACCGGGACTACACGGTCAGTTCCTATAAGTTACATTGGTCCCGTGCGAGGTGTTCGTGCCTCCTACGGCGTCCTTTGGGGGCTGGTTTGGGTTTTCACCCGTTAACGGCCTGTTTTCAAGTCTAAGTGTGATTTTTGCAAATTATCGTTGTACTCTCAAACTGGGAGACCCGGGACTACGCGGTCAGTTCCGACAAGTTACATTGGTCCCGTGCGAGGTGTTCGTGCCTCCTACGGGATCGTTTGGGAGCTGGTTTAGGTTTTCACCCTTTAATGTCCTGTTTTCAAGTCTAAGTGTGATTTTTGCAAATTATCATCATCGGGAAACCCGGGACTACGCGGTCAGTTCCTACAAGTTACATTGGTCCCGTACGAGGTGTTCGTGCCTCCTACGGGGTCGTTTGGGAGCTGGTTTGGGTTTTCACCCTTTAACGGCCTGCTTTCATGTCAAAGTGTGATTTTTGCAAATTATCATCATACACTCAAATCGGGAGACCCGGGACTACGCGGTCAGTTCTTACAAGTTACATTGGTCCCGTACGAGGTGTTCGTGCCTCCAGCGGGATCACTTGGGAGCTGGTTTAGGTTTTCACCCTTTAACGACCTGTTTTCAAGTCTAAGTGTGATTTGGCAAATTATTGTCATAATCTTAAATCGGGAAACCCGGGACTACGTGGACAGTTCCTACAAGTTACATTGGTCTCGTGCGAGGTGTTCGTGCCTCCTACGGGGTCGTTTGGGGGATGAATTGGGGTTTCACCCTTTAACGACCTGTTTTCAAGTCTAAATGTGATTTTTGCAAATTATCATCATACTCTCAAACTGGGAGACCCGGGACTACGCGGTGAGTTCTTACAAGTTACATTGGTCCCGTGCGAGGTGTTCGTGCCTCCTACGGGGTCGTTTGGGAGCTGGTTTGGGTTTTCACCCTTTAACAGCCTATTTTCAAGTCTATGTGTGATTTTCATTAATTATCTTCAAACTCTCAACCCGGGAGACCCGGGACTACGCAGTCAGTTCCTACAAGTTACATTGATCCCGTTCGAGGTGTTCGTGCCTCCTACGGGGTCGTTTGGGGGCTGGTTTGGGTTTTCAACCTTTAACGGCCTGTTTTCAAGTCTAAGTGTGATTTGGCAAATTATTGTCATACTCTCAAATTAGGAAACCCGGGACTACGCGGTGAGTTCCTACAAGTTACATTGGTCCCGTGAGAGATGTACGTGCCTCATACGGGGTCGTTTGGGGGATGGCTTGGGTTTTTCAACCTTCAACGGCCCGTTTTCAAGTCTAAGTGTGGTTTTTGCAAATTATTGTCATACTCTCAAACCAGGTGACCCGGGATTTCGCGGTCAGTTCCTACAAGTTACATTGATCCCGTGCGAGGTGTTCGTGCCTCCTACGGGGTCGTTTGGGGGATGGTTTGGGTTTTCACCTTTTAACGGCCTATTTTCAAGTCTAAGCTTGATTTTTGCAAATTAACGTCATACTCTCAAATTGGGAGACCCGGGACTACGCGGTCAGTTCTTACAAGTTACATTGGTCCCGTGCGAGGTGTTCGTGCCTCCGACGGGGTCGTTTGGGAGCTGGTTTGGGTTTTCACCCTATAACGGCCTGTTTTCAAGTCTATGTATGATTTTTGCAAATTATCATCATACTCTCAAACCGGGACTACGCGGTCAGTTCCTATAAGTTACATTGGTCCCGTGCGAGGTGTTCGTGCCTCCTACGGCGTCCTTTGGGGGCTGGTTTGGGTTTTCACCCGTTAACGGCCTGTTTTCAAGTCTAAGTGTGATTTTTGCAAATTATCGTTGTACTCTCAAACTGGGAGACCCAGGACTATGCGGTCAGTTCCGACAAGTTACATTGGTCCCGTGCGAGGTGTTCGTGCCTCCTACGGGATCGTTTGGGAGCTGGTTTGGGTTTTCACCCTTTAATGTCCTGTTTTCAAGTCTAAGTGTGATTTTTGCAAATTATCATCATCGGGAAACCCGGGACTACGTGGTCAGTTCCTACAAGTTACATTGGTCTCGTGCGAGGTGTTCGTGCGTCCTACGGGGTCGTTTGGGGGCTGGTTTGGGTTTTCACCCTTTAACGGCCTGTTTTCAAGTCTAAGTGTGATTTTTGCAAATTATCATCATACTCTCAAACCGGGAAACTCGGGACTACGCGGTCAGTTCTTACAAGTTACATTGGTCCCGTGCGAGGTGTTCGTGCCTCCTACGGGGTCGTTTGGGAGCTGGTTTGGGTTTTCACCTTTTAACGGCCTGTTTTCAAGTCTAAGCTTGATTTTTGCAAATTATCGTCATACTCTCAAATCGGGAGACCCGGGACTACGCGGTCAGTTCTTACAAGTTACATTGGTCCCGTGCGAGGTGTTCGTGCCTTCGACGGGGTCGTTTGGGCGCTGGTTTGGGTTTTCACCCTTTAACGGCCAGTTTTCAAGTCTATGTATGATTTTTGCAAATTATCGTCATACTCTCAAACCAGGTGACCCGGGACTTCGTGGTCAGTTCCTACAAGTTACATTGATCTCGTGCGAGGTGTTCGTGCCTCCTACGGGGTCGTTTGGGGGCTGGTTTGGGTTTTCACCTTTGAACGGCCTCTTTTCAAGTCTAAGTTTGATTTTTGCAAATTATCGTCATACTCTCAAATCGGGGGACTCGGGACTACGCGGTCAGTTCTTACAAGTTACATTGGTCCCGTGTGAGGTGTTCGTGCCTCCGACGGGGTCGTTTGGGAGCTTGTTTGGGTTTTCACTCTTTAACGGCCTGTTTTCCACTCTATGTATGATTTTTGCAAATTATCATCATACTCTCAAACCGGGACTACGCGGTCAGTTCCTACAAGTTACATTGGTCCCGTGCGAGGTGTTCGTGCCTCCTACAGGGTCATTTGGGGGCTGGTTTGGGTTTTCACCCTTTAACGGCCTGTTTTTAAGTCTAAGTGCGAGTTTTGCAAATTATCGTCATACTCTCAAACTAGGAGACCCGGGACTACGCGGTCAGTTCCGACAAGTTACATTGGTCCCGTGCGAGGTGTTCGTGCCTCCTACGGGATCGTTTGGGAGCTGGTTTGGGTTTTCACCCTTTATTGTCCTATTTTCAAGTCTAAGTGTGATTTTTGCCAATTATCATCGTCGGGAAACCCGGGACTACGTGGTCAGTTCCTATAAGTTACATTGGTCTCGCGCGAGGTTTTCGTGCCTCCTACGGGGTCGTTTGGGGGCTGGTTTGGGTTTTCACCCTTTAACGGCCTATTTTCAAGTCTAAGTGTGATTTTTGCAAATTATCATCATACTCTCAAATCGAGAGACCCAGGACTACGCGGTCAGTTCTTACAAGTTACATTGGTCCCGTGCGAGGTGTTCGTGCCTCCTACGGGGTCGTTTGGGAGCTGGTTTGGGTTTTCACCCTTAAACGGCCTGCTTTCAAGTCAAAGTGTGATTTTTGCAAATTATCATCATACACTCAAACCGGGAGATGCGGGAATACGCGGTCAGTTCTTACAAGTTACATTGGTCCCGTACGAGGTGTTCGTGCCTCCAGCGGGATCATTTGGGAGCTGGTTTAGGTTTTCACCCTTTAACGGCCTATTTTCATGTCTAAGTGTGATTTTTGTGAATTATCATCAAACACTCAACCCGGGAGAACCCGGACTACGCGGTCAGTTCCTACAAGTTACATTGATCCCGTGCGAGGTGTTCGTGCCTCCTACGGGGTCGTTTGGGGGCTGGTTTGGGTTTTCACCCTTTAACGGCCTGTTTTCAAGTCTAAGTGTGATTTGGCAAATTATTGTCATACTCTCAAATTGGGAAACCCGGGAGTACGCGTTCAGTTCCTATAAGTTACATTGGTCCCGTGCGAGATGTTCGTGGCTCCTACGGGGTCGTTTGGGGATGGATTGGGTTTTTCAACCTTCAACGGCCTGTTTTCAAGTCTAAGTGCGGTTTTTGCAAATTATCGTCATACTCTCAAACCAGGTGACCCGGGACTTCGCGGTCAGTTCCTACAAGTTACATTGATCCCGTGCGAGGTGTTCGTGCCTCTAACGGGGTTGTTTGGGTGCTGGTTTGGGTTTTCATCTTTTAACGGCCTGTTTTAAAGTCTAAGCTTGATTTTTGAAATTATCGTCATACTCTCAAACCGGGAGACCCGGGACTACGCGGTCAGTTCTGACAAGTTACATTGGTCCCGTGCGATGTGTTCGTGCCTCCGACGGGGTCGTTTGGGAGCTGGTTTGGGTTTTCACCCTTTAACGGCCAGTTTTCAAGTCTATGTATGATTTTTGCAAATTATCATCATACCCTCAAACCAGGTGACCCGGGACTTCGCGGTCAGTTCCTATAAGTTACATTGGTCCCGTGCGAGGTGTTCGTGCCTCCGACGGGGTCGTTTGGGGGATGGTTTGGGTTTTCACCTTTTAACGGCCTCTTTTCAAGTCTAAGCTTGATTTTTACAAATTATCGTCATACTCTCAATCGGGAGACCCGGGACTACGCGGTCAGTTCTTACAAGTTACATTGGTCCCGTGCGAGGTGTTCGTGCCTCCGACGGGGTCGTTTCGGAGCTGGTTTGGGTTTTCACCCTTTAACGGCCTGTTTTCAAGTCTATGTATGATTTTTGCAAATTATCATCATACTCTCAAACCGGGACTACGCGGTCAGTTCCTACAAGTTACATTGGTCCCGTGCGAGGTGTTCGTGCCTCCTACAGGGTCGTTTGGGTGCTGGTTTGGGTTTTCACCCTTTAACGGCCTGTTTTTAAGTCTAAGTGTGATTTTTGCAAATTATCGTCATACTCTCAAACTGGGAGACCCGGGACTACGCAGTTAGTTCCGACAAGTTACATTTGTCCCGTACGAGGTGTTCGTGCCTCCTACGGGATCGTTTGGGAGCTGGTTTGGGTTTTCAGCCTTTAATGTCCTGTTTTCAGGTCTAAGTGTGATTTTTGCCAATTATCATCATCGGGAAACCCATGATTATGTGGTCAGTTCCTACAAGTTGAATTGGTCTCGCGCGAGGTGTTCGTGCCTCCTACAGGGTCGTTTGGGGGCTGTTTTGGGTTTTCACCCTTTAACGGCCTGTTTTCAAGTCTAAGTGTGATTTTTGTAAATTATCATCATACTCTCAAACTGGGAGACCCGGGACTACGCGGTCAGTTCTTACAAGTTACATTGGTCCCGTGCGAGGTGTTCGTGCCTCCTACGGAGTCGTTTGGGAGCTGGTTTGGGTTTTCACCCTTTAACGGCCTGTTTTCAAGTCTAAGTGTGATTTTTACAAATTATCATCATACACTCAAACCGTGAGACCCGGGACTATGCGGTCAGTTCTTACAAGTTACATTGGTCCTGTACGAGGTGTTCGTGCCTCCTACGGGATCATTTGGGAGCTGGTTTAGGTTTTCACCCTTTAACGGCTATTTTCAAGTCTAAGTGTGATTTTTGTGAATTATCGTCAAACTCTCAACCCGGGAGACCCTGAACTATGCGGTCAGTTCCTACAAGTTACATTGATCCCGTGCGAGGTGTTCGTGCCTCCTACGGGGTCGTTTGGGGGCTGGTTTGGGTTTTCACACTTTAACGGCCTGTTTTAAGTCTAATTGTGATTTGGCAAATTATTGTCATACTCTCAAATTGGGAAACCCGGGAGTATGCGGTCAGTTCCTATAAGTTACATTGGTCCCGTGCGAGATGTTCGTACCTCCTACGGGGTCGTTTGGGGGATGGTTTGGGTTTTTCAACCTTCAACGACCTGTTTTCAAGTCTAAGTGTGGTTTTCGCAAATTATCGTCATACTCTCAAACCAGGTGACCCGGGACTTCGCGGTCAGTTCCTACAAGTTACATTGATCCCGTGCGAGGTGTTCGTGCCTCCTACGGGGTTGTTTGGGGGCTGGTTTGGGTTTTCACCTTTTAACGGCCTGTTTTCAAGTCTAAGCTTGATTTTTGCAAATTATCGTCATACTCTCAAACCGGGAGACCCGGGACTACGCGGTCAGTTCTTACAAGTTACATTGGTCCCGTGCGAGGTGTTCGTGCCTCCGACGGGGTCGTTTGGGAGCTGGTTTGGGTTTTCACCCTTTAACGGCCAGTTTTCAAGTCTATGTATGATTTTTGCAAATTATCATCATACTCTCAAACCAGGAGACCCGGGACTTCGCGGTCAGTTCCTACAAGTTACATTGATCTCGTGCGAGGTGTTCGTGCCTCCTACGGGGTCGTTTGGGGGCTGGTTGGGGTTTTCACCTTTTAATGGCCTCTTTTCAAGTCTAAGCTTGATTTTTGAAAATTATCGTCATACTCTCAAATCGAGAGACGCGGGACTACGCGGTCAGTTCTTACAAGTTACATTGGTTCCGTGCGAGGTGTTCGTGCCTCCGACGGGGTCGTTTGGGAGCTGGTTTGGGTTTTCACCCTTTAACGGCCTATTTTCAAGTCTATGTATGATTTTTGCAAATTATCATCATACTCTCAGACCGGGACTACGCGGTTAGTTCCTACTAGTTACATTGGTCCCGTGCGAGGTGTTCGTGCCTCCTACGGGGTCGTTTGGGGGCTGGTTTGGGTTTTCACCCTTTAACGTCCTGTTTTCAAGTCTAAGTGTGATTTTTGCAAATTATCATCATACTCTCAAACTGGGAGACCCGGGACTACGCGATCAGTTCCGACAAGTTACATTGGTCCCGTGAGAGGTGTTCGTGCCTCCTACGGGATCGTTTGGGATCTGGTTTGGGTTTTCACCCTTTAATGTCCTGTTTTCAAGTCTAAGTGTGATTTTTGCCAATTATCATCATCGGGAAACTCGGGACTACGTGGTCAGTAACTACAAGTTACATTGGTATCGCGCGAGGTGTTCGGGCCTCCTACGGGGTCGTTTGGGGGCTGGTTTGGGTTTTCACCCTTTAACGGCCTGTTTTCAAGTCTAAGTGTGATTTTTGCAAATTATTATCATACTCTCAAACCGGGAGACCCGGGACTACGCGGTCAGTTCTTACAAGTTACATTGGTCCCGTGCGAGGTGTTCGTGCCTCCTACGGGGTCGTTTGGGAGCTGGTTTGGGTTTTCACCCTTTAACGGCCTGTTTTCAAGTCTAAGTGTGATTTTTGCAAATTATCGTCAAACTCTCAAACCGGGAGACCCGGGACTACGCGGTCAGTTCTTACAAGTTACTTTGGTCCCGTACGTGGTGTTCGTGCCTCCTACGGGATCATTTGGGAGCTGGTTTAAGTTTTCACCCTTTAACAACCTATTTTCAAGTCTAAGTGTGATTTTTGTGATTTTTCGTCAAACTCTCAACCCGGGAGACCCCGGACTACGCGATCAGTTCCTACAAGTTACATTGATCCCGTGCGAGGTGTTCGTGCCTCCTACGGGGTCGTTTGGGGGCTGGTTTGATTTTTCACCCTTTAACGGCCTGTTTTCAAGTCTAAGTGTGATTTGGCAAATTATTGTCATACTCTCAAATTGGGAAGCCCGAGACTACGCGGTCAGTTCCTACAAGTTACATTGGTCCCGTGCGAGATGTTCGTACCTCCTACGGGGTCGTTTGGGGGATGGTTTGGGTTTTTCATCCTTCAACGTCCTGTTTTCAAGTCTAAGTGTGGTTTTTGCAAATAATCGTCATACTCTCAAACCAGGTGGCCCGGGACTTCGCAGTCAGTTCCTACAAGTTACATTGATCCCGTGCGAGGTGTTCATGCCTCCTACGGTGTTGTTTGGGGGCTGGTTTGGGTTTTCATCGTTTAACGGCCTGTTTTCAAGTCTAAGCTTGATTTTTGCAAATTATCGTCATACTCTCAAACCGGGAGACCCGGGACTATGCGGTCAGTTGTTACAAGTTACATTGGTCTCGTGCGAGGTGTTAGTGCCTCCGACGGGGTCGTTTTGGAGCGGGTTTTGGTTTTCACCCTTTAACGGCCTGTTTTAAGGTCTAAGTGTGATTTTTGCAAATTATCATCATACTCTCAAACCGGGACTATGCGATCAGTTCCTACAAGTTACATTGGCCCCGCGCGAGGTGTTCTTGCCTCCTACGGGGTTGTTTGGGGGCTGGTTTGGGTTTTCACCTTTTAACAACCTGTTTTCAAGTCTAAGTGTGATTTTTTCAAATTATTACATACTCTCAAACTGGGAGACCCGGGACTACGCGGTCAGTTCCCACAAGTTACATTGGTCCCGTGCGAGGTGTTCGTGCCTCCTACGGGGTAGTTCGGGGGCTGGTTTTGGTTTTCACCCTCTAACGGCCTGTTTTCAAGTCTAAGTGTGATTTTTGCAAATTATCGTCATACTTTCAAACCGAGAGATCCGAGACTACGCGGTTAGTTCTTAAAAGTTACATTGGTCCCGTGCGAGGAGTTCGTTCCTCCTACGGGGTCGTTTGGGAGCTGGTTTGGGTTTTCACCCTTTAACGACCTGTTTTCAAGTCAAAGTGTGATTTTATCAAATTATCATCATACTCTCAAACCGGGACTAAGCGGTCAGTTCCTACAAGTTACATGGGTCCCGTGCGAGGTGTTCGTGCCTCCTATGGGCTCGTTTGGGGGCTGGTTTGGGTTTTCACCCTTTAACGGCCTATTTTCAAGTCTAAGTGTGATTTGGCAAATTATTTTCATACTCTTAAATCGGGAAACCCGGGACTACGCGGTCAGTTCCTACAAGTTACATTGGTCTCGTGCGAGGTGTTCGTGCCTCCTACGGGGTCGTTTGGGGGATGGTTTGGGTTTTCACCCTTCAACGGCCTATTTTCAAGTCTAAGTGTGATTTTTAAAAGTTATCGTCATACTCTCAAATCGGGAGACCCGAGACTACACGGTCAGTTCCTACAAGTTACATTGATCCCGTGCGAGGTGTTCGTGCCTCCTACGGGGTCGTTTGGGGGCTGGTTTGGGTTTTCACCCTCAAACGGTCTGTTTTCAAGTCTAAGTGTGATTTTTGCAAATTATCGTCATACTCTCAAACCGAGAGATCCGGGACTACACGGTCAGTTTTTACAAGTTACATTGGTCCCGTGTGAGGTGTTCGTGCCTCCTACGGGGTCGTTTGGGATCTGGTTTGGGTTTTCACCCTTTAACGGCGTGTTTTCAAGTCTAAGTGTGATTTTTGCAAATTATCATCAAACTCTCAAATCGGGACTGCGCAATCAGTTCCTACAAGTTACATTGGTCCCGTGCGAGGTGTTCGTGCCTCCTACGGGGTCGTTTGGGGGCTGGTTTGGGATTTCACCCTTTAACGGCCTGTTTTCAAGTCTAAGTGTGATTTGGCAAATTATTGTCATACTCTTAAATCGGGAAACCCGGGACTACGCGGTCAGTTCCTTCAAGTTACATTGGTCTCGTGCGAGGTGTTCGTGACTCCTACGGGGTCGTTTGGGGGATGGTTTGGGTTTTCACCCTTCGACGGCCTGTTTTCGAGTCTAAGTGTGATTTTTGCAAATTATCGTCAAACTCTCAAACCGGGAGACCCGGGACTACGCGATCAGTTCCTACAAGTTATATTGATCCCGGGCGAGGTGTTCGTGCCTCCTACGGGGTCGTTTGGTGGCTGGTTTGGGTTTTCACCCTTTAACGGCCTGTTTTAAAGTCTAAGTTTGATTTTTGCAAATTATCATCATACTCTCAAACCGTGAGACCCGGGACTACGCGGTCAGTTCTTACAAGTTACATTGGTCCCGTGCGAGGTGTTCGTGCCTCCTATGGGGTCGTTTGGGGGCTGGTTTGGGTTTTCACCCTTTAACGGCCTGTTTTCAAGTCTAAGTGTGATTTTTGCAAATTATCGTCATACTCTCAAACCGGGAGGCCCGGGACTGCGCGGTCAGTTCCGACAAGTTACATTGGTCCCGTGCGAGGTGTTCGTGCCTCTAACGGGGTCGTTTGTGAGCTGGTTTGGGTTTTCACCCTTTAATGGCCTGTTTTCAAGTCTAAGTGTGATTTTTGCAAATTATCATCATCGGGAAACCCGGGACTACGTGGTCAGTTCCTACAAGTTACATTGAACCCGTGCGACGTCTTCGTGCCTCCTACGGGGTCGTTTGGAGGCTGGTTTGTGTTTTCACCCTTTAACGGTCCGTTTTCAAGTCTAAGTGTGATTTTAGCAAATTATCGTCATACTCTCAAATCTAGAGACCCGGGACTACGCAGTCATTCCTACAAGTTACATTGGTCCCGTGCGAGGTGTTCGTGCCTCCTACGGGGTCGTTTGGGGGCTGGTTTGGGTTTTCACCCTCTAACGGCTTGTTTTCAAGTCTAAGTGTGATTTTTGCAAATTATCATCATACTCTCAAACCGAGAGATCCAGGACTACGCGATCAGTTCTTACAAGTTACATTGGTCCCGTGCAAGATGTTCGTGCCTCCTACGGGGTCATTTGGGAGCTGATTTGGGTTTTCATCCGTTAACGGCCTGTTTTCAAGTCTAAGTGCGATTTTTGCAAATAATCATCATACTCTCAAACCGGGACTACGCGGTCAGTTCCTACAAGTTACATTGATCACGTGCGAGGTGTTCGTGCCTCCTACGGGGTTGTTTGGGGGATGGTTTGGGTTTTCACCCTTTAACGGCCTGTTTTCAAGTCTAAGTGTGATTTTTGGAAATTATCGTCATACTCTTAACTCGGGACTACGCGATCAGTTCCTAGAAGGTACATGGGTCCCGTGCGAGGTGTTCGTGCCTCTTACGGGGTCATTTGGGGGCTGGTTTGGGTTTTCACCCTTTAACGACCTATTTTCAAGTCTAATTGTGATTTTTGCAAATTATCGTCATCCTCTCATACCGGGAGACCCGGGACTACGCGGTCAGTTCCTACAAGTTACATTGGTCCCGTGCGAGGTGTTCGTGGCGCCTACGGGGTCGTTTGGGGGCTGGTATAGGTTTTCACCCTTTAACGGCCTATTTTCAAGTCTAAGTGTGATTTTTGCAAATTATCGTCAAACTCTCAAACCGGGAGACCCGGGACTAAGCGGTGAGTTCCTACAAGTTACATTGGTCCCGTGCGAGGTGTTCGTGCCTCTTACGGGGTCGTTTGGGGACTGGTTTTGGTTTTCACCCTTTAACGGCCTGTTTTCAAGTCTAAGTGTGATTTGGCAAATTATTGTCATACTCTCAAATCGGGAAACTCGGGACTACGCGGTCAGTTCCTACAAGTTACATTGGTCCCGTGGGAGGTGTTCGTGCCTCCTACGGGGTCGTTTGGGGGATGATTTGGGTTTTCACCCTTCAACGGCCTGTTTTCAAGTCTAAGTGTGAATTTTGCAAATTATCATCATACTCTCAAACTGGGAGACCCGGGACTATGCGATCATTTCCAATAAGTTACATTGATCCCGTGCGAGGTGTTCGTGCGTCCTACGGGGTCGTTTGGGGGCTTGTTTGGCTTTTCACCATTTAACGGCCTGTTTTCAAGTCTAAGTGTGATTTTTGCAAATTATCGTCAAACTCTCAAACCGGGAGACCCAGGACTACGAGATCAGTTCCTACAAGTTACATTGGTGCCGTGCGAGGTGTTCGTGCCTCCTACGGGGTTGTTTGGCGGCTGATTTGGGTTTCACCCTTTAACGGCCTATTTTCAAGTCTAAATGTGATTTGGTAAATTATTGTCATACTCTCAAATGGGGAATCCCGGAACTGCGCGGTCAGTTCCAACAAGTTACATTGGTCCCGTGCGAGGTGTTCGTGCCTCCCACGGGGTCGTTTGGGGGATGGTTTGGGTTTTCACCCTTCAACGGCCTGTTTTTAAGTCTAAGTGTGATTTTTACAAATTATCGTCATACTCTCAAATCGGGAGACCCGGGACTACGCGGTCAATTCCGATATGTTACATTGATCCCGTTCGAGGTGTTCGTATCTCCTACGGGGTCGTTTGGGGGCTGGTTTGGGTTTTCACCTTTTAACGGCCTGTTTTCAAGTCTAAGTGTGATTTTTGTAAATTATCCTCATACTCTCAAATCGGGAAACCGGGGACTATGCGGTCAGTTCCTATAAGTTACATTGATCCCGTGCGAGGTGTTCGTGTCTCCTACGGGGTCGTTTGTGGGATGGTTTGGGTTTTCACGCTCTAACGGCCGGTTTTCAAGTCTAAGTGTGATTTTTGCAAATTATCATCATACTCTCAAATCGGGACTACGCGGTCAGTTCTTACAAGTTACATTGGTCCGGTGCGAGGTGTTCGTGCCTCCTACGGGGTCGTTTGGCGGCTGGTTTGGGTTTTCACCCTTTAACGGCCTATTTTCAAGTCTAAGTGTGATTTTTGCAAATTATCGTCATACTCTCAACCCGAGACTACGCGATCAGTTCCTACAACTTACATGGGCCCGTGCGAGGTGTTCGTGCCTCGAACGGGGTCGTTTGGGGACTGGTTTGGGTTTTCACCCTTTAACGGCCTATTTTCAAGTCTACGTGTGATTTTTGCAAATTATCGTCATACTCTCAAACCGGGAGACCCGAGACTAAGCGGTCAGTTCCTACAAGTTACATTGGTCCCGTGTGAGGTGTTCGTGCCTCCTACGGGGTCGTCTGGGAGCTGGTTTGGGTTTTCACCCTTTAACGGCTTGTTTTCAAGTCTAAGTGTGATTTTTACAAATTATCATCATACTCTCAAACCGGGACTACGCGGTCAGTTCCTACAAGTTACATTGGTCCCGTGCGAGGTGTTCGTGCCTCCTACGGGGTCGTTTGGGGGCTGGTTTGGGTTTTCACCCTTTAACGGCCTATTTTCAAGTCTAAGTGTGATTTTTGCAAATTATCGTCATACTCTCAACTCGAGACTACGCGATCAGTTCCTACAACTTACATGGGTCCCGTGCGAGGTGTTCGCGCCTCGTACGGGGTCGTTTGGGGACAGGTTTGGGTTTTCACCCTTTAACGGCCTATTTTCAAGTCTATGTGTGATTTTTGCAAAATATTGTCATACTCTTAAACCGGGAGACCCGAGACTACGCGGTCAGTTCCTACATGTTACATTGGTCCCGTGCGAGGAGTTCGTGCCTCCTACGGGGTCGTTTGGGAGCTGGTTTAGGTTTTCACTCTTTAACGGCCTGTTTTCAAGTCTAAGTGTGATTTTTGCAAATTATCATCAAACTCTCAAACCGGGAGACCCGGGACTACGCGTTCAGTTCCTACAAGTTACATTTGTCCCGTGCGAGGTGTTCGTGCCTCCTACGGGGTCATTTGGGGGCTGGTTTGGGTTTTCACCCTTTAACGCCCTGTTATTAAGCCTAAGTGTGATTTTTTCAAATTATCGTCAAACTCTAAAACCGGGAGACTCGGGACTACGCGGTCAGTTCCTACAAGGTACATTGGTCCCGTACGAGGTGTTCATGCCTCCTACGGGATCGTTTAGGAGCTGGTTTAGGTTTTCACCTTTTAACGACCTGTTTTCAAGTCTAAGTGTGATTTTTGCAAATTATCGTCAAACTCTCAAATCGGGAGACCCGGGACTACGCGGTCAGTTCCTATAAGTTACATTGGTCCCGTACGAGGTGTTCGTGCCTCCTACGGGGTCGTTTGGGGGCTGGTTTGGTTTTTCACCCTTTAACGGCCTATTTTCAAGTCCAAGTGTGATTTGGCAAATTATTGTCATACTCTTAAATTGGGAAACCCGGGACTACGCGGTCAGTTCCTACAAGTTACATTGGTCCCGTGCGAGGTGTCCGTGCCTCCCACGGGTTCGTTTGGGGGATGGTTTGGATTTTCACCCATCAACGGCCTGTTTTCAAGTCTAAGTGTGATTTTTAGAAATTATCGTCATACTCTCAAACCGGGAGACCCGAGACTACGCGGTCAGTTCCTACAAGTTCTATTGATCCCGTGCGAGGTGTTCGTGCCTCCTACGGGGTCGTTTGGGGGATGGTTTGGGTTTTCACCCTTTAACGGCCTGTTTTCAAGTCTAAGTGTGATTTTTGCAAATTATCGTCATACTCTCAACCCGGGACAACGCGATCAGTTCCTACAAGTTACATTGGTCCTGTGCGAGGTGTTCGTGCCTCCTACGGGGTCGTTTGGGGGCTGGTTTGGGTTTTCACCCTTTAACGGCTTGTTTTCAAGTCTATGTGTGATTTTTGGAATTTATCGTCATACTCTCAAACCGGGACTACGCGGTCAGTTCCTACAAGTTACATGGGTCCCGTGCGAGGTGTTCGTGCCTCCTACGGCGTCGTTTGGGGGCTGGTTTGAGTTTTTACCGTTTAACGGCCTGTTTTCAAGTCTAGGTATTGTTTTTGCAAATTAGCGTCATACTCTTAACCCGAGACTACGCGATCAGTTCCTACAAGTTACATTTGTCCCGTGCGAGGTGTTCGTGCCTCCTACGGGGTCGTTTGGGGGATGGTTTAGGGTTTCAGCCTTTAACGGCCTATTTTTAAGTCTAAGTGTGATTTTTGCAAATTATCGTCATACTCTCAAACCGGGAGGACCGGGACTACGCGGTCAGTTTCTACAAGTTACATTGGTCCCGTACGAGGTGTTCGTGTCTCCTACGGGGTCGTTTGTGAGCTGGTTTGGGTTTTCACCCTTTAATGGCCTATTTTCAAGTCTAAGTGTGATTTTTGCAAATTGTCATCATCGGTAAACTCGGTACTACGTGGTCAGTTCCCACAAGTTACATTGGTCCCGTGCGAGGTGTTCGTGCCTCCTACGGGGTCGTTTGGGGGCTGGTTTGGGTTTTCACCCTTTGACGGCCTGTTTTCAAGTCTAAATGTGATTCTTGCAAATTATCTTTATACTCTCAAATTGGAAGACCCGGGACTACGCAGTCAGTTGCTACAAGTTACATGGTCCCGTGCGAGTTGTTCGTGCCTCCTTCGGGGTCGTTTGGAGGCTGGTTTGGGTTTTCACCCTCTAATGACCTGTTTTCAAGTCTAAGTGTGATTTTTTCAACCTATCGTCATACTCTCAAACCGAGAGATCCGAGACTACGCGGTCAGTTCTTACAAGTTACATTAGTCCCGTGCGAGGTGTTCGTTCCTCCCACGGGGTCGTTTGGGAGCTGATTTGGGTTTTCACCCTTTAACGGCCTATTTTCAAGTCTAAGTGTGATTTTTGCAAATTTTCGCCATACTCTCAAATCGGAAGACCCGGGACTACGCGGTCAGTTGTTACAAGTTACATTGGTCCCGTGTGAGGTGTTCGTGCCTCCTACGGGGTCGTCTGGGAGCTGGTTTGGTTTTTCACCCTTTAACGGCCTGTTTTCATGTCTAAGTGTGATTTTTGCAAATTATCATCATACTCTTAAACCGGGACTATGCGGTCAGGTCCTACAAGTTACATTGGTCACGTGCGAGGTGTTCGTGCCTCCTACGGGGCCGTTTGGGGGCGGGTTTGGATTTTCACCCTTTAACGGCCTATTTTCAAGTCTAAGTGTGATTTTTGCAAATTATCATCATACTCTCAACCCGAGACTATGCGATCAGTTCCTACAAGTAACATTGGTCCCGTGCAAGGTGTTCGTGGCTCCTACGGGGTCGTTTGGTGGCTGGTTTGCGTTTTCACCCTTTAACGACCTATTTTCAAGTCCAAGTGTGATTTTTGCAAATTATCATCATACTCTCAAACTGGGACTACGCGGTCAGTTCCTACAAGTTACATGGGTCCCGTGCGAGGTGTTCGTGCCTCCTACGGCGTCATTTGGGGGCTGGTTTGGGTTTTTACCGTTTAACGGCCTGTTTTCAAGTCTAGGTATGGTTTTTGCAAATTATCATCATACTCTCAACCCAGGACTACGCGATCAGTTCCTACAAGTTACATTTGTCCCGTGCGAGGAGTTCGTGCCTCCTACGGGGTCGTTTGGGGGCTGGTTTGGGTTTTCAGCCTTTAACGGCCTATTTTCAAGTCTAAGTGTGATTTTTGCAAATTATCGTCATACTCTCAAACCGAGAGGCCCGGGACTACGCGGTCAGTTTCGACAAGTTACATTGGTCCCGTACGAGGTGTTCGTGTCTCCTACGTGGTCATTTTTGGGCTGGTTTGGGTTTTCACCCTTTAATGACCTGTTTTCAAGTCTAAGTGTGATTTTTTCAAATTCTCATCATCGGTAAACTCAGAACTACGTGGTCAGTTCCCACTAGTTACATTGGTCCCGTGCGAGGTGTTCGTGCCTCCTACGGGGTCGTTTGGGGGCTGGTTTGGGTTTTCACCCTTTGACGGCCTGTTTTCAAGTCTAAATGTGATTCTTGCAAATTATCGTTATACTCTCAAATTGGGAGACCCGGGACTACGCAGTCAGTTCCTACAAGTTACATGGTCCCGTGCGAGTGGTTCGTGCCTCCTACGGGGTCGTTTGGGGGCTGGTTTGGGTTTTCACCCTCTAACGGCCTGTTTTCAAGTCTAAGTGAGATTTTTTCAATCTATCGTCATACTCTCAAACCGAGAGATCCGAGACTACGCGGTCAGTTCTTACAAGTTACATTAGTCCTGTGCGAGGTGTTCGTTCCTCCTACGGGGTCGTTTGGGAGCTGATTTGGGTTTTCACCCTTTAACGACCTATTTTCAAGTCTAAGGGTGATTTTTACAAATTATCATCATACTCTTAAACCGGGACTACACGGTCAGGTCCTACAAGTTACATTGGTCACGTGCGAGGTGTTCGCGCCTCCTACGGGGCCGTTTGGGGGCGGGTTTGGGTTTTCACCCTTTAACGGCCTATTTTCAAGTCTAAGTGTGATTTTGCAAATTATCGTCATACTCTCAACCCGAGACTACGCGATCAGTTCCTACAAGTTACATTGGTCCCGTGCGAGGTGTTCGTGGCTCCTACGGGGTCGTTTGGGGGCTGGTTTGGGTTTTCGCCCTTTAACGACCTATTTTCAAGTCCAAGTGTGATTTTTCCAAATTATCGTCATACTCTCAAACCGGGAGACCCGGGACAACGCGGTCAGTTCCTACAAGTTACATTGGTCCTATGCGAGGTGTTCGTGCCTCCTACGGGGTCGTTTGGGAGTTGGTTTAGGTTTTCACCCTTTAACGACCTGTTTTCAAGTCTGAGTGTGATTTTTGCAAATTATCGTCAAACTCTCAAATCGGGTGACCCGGGACTACGCGGTCAATTCCTACAAGTTAAATTGGTCCCGTGCGAGGTGTTCGTGCATCCTACGGGGTCGTTTGGGGGCTGGTTTGGGTTTTCACCCTTTAACGGCCTGTTATCAAGTCTAAGTGTGATTTTTTCAAATTATCATCAAACTCTCAAACCGGGAGACTCGGGACTACGCGGTCAGTTCCTACAAGTTTCATTGGTCCCGTTTGGGAGATGGTTTAGTTTTCACCCTTTAACGGTCTGTTTTCAAGTATAAGTGTGATTTTTGCAAATTATCGTCATACTCTCAAACCGGGAGACCCGGGACTATGCGATCAGTTCCTAAAAGTTACATTGATCCCGTGCAAGGTGTTCGTGCTTCCTAATGGGTTGTTTGGGGGCTAGTTTGGGTTCTCACCCTTTAACGGCCTGTTTTCAAGTCTAATTGTGATTTTTGCAAATTATCATCAAACTCTCAAACTGGGAGACCCGGAACTACGCGATCAGTTCCTATAAGTTACATTGGCCCCGTGCGAGGTGTTCGTGCCTCCTACGGGGTCGTTTGGGGGCTGGTTTGGGTTTTCACCTTTTAACGCCCTGTTATTAAGTCTAAGTGTGATTTTTTGAAATTATCGTCAAACTGTAAATCCGGGAGACCCGGGACTACGCGGTCAGTTCCTACAAGTTACATTGGTCTCGTGCGAGGTGTTCGTGCCTCCTACCGGGTCATTTGGGGGCTGGTTTGGGTTTTCACCCTTTAACGGCCTATTTTCAAGTCTACGTGTGATTTTTGCAAATTATCGTCAAACTCTCAAACCGGGAGACCCGGGACTACGCGGTCAGTTCATACAAGTTACATTGGTCCCGTGCGAGGTGTTCGTGCCTCCTACGGGGTCGTTTTGGGGGCTGGTTTGGTTTTTCACCATTTAACGACCTGTTTTCAAGTCTAAGTGTGATTTGGCAAATTATTGTCATTCTCTTAAATCGGGAAACCCGGGATTACGCGGTCAGTTCCTATAAGTTACATTGGTCCCGTGCGAGGTGTTCGTGCCTCCTACGGTGTCGTTTGGGGGATGGTTTGGGTTTTCACCCTTCAACGGCCTGTTTTCAAGTTTAAGTGTGATTTTTACAAATTATCGTCATACTCTCAAACCGGGAGACCCGGGACTACGCGATCAGTTCCTACAAGTTACAATGATCCTGTGCGAGGTGTTCGTGCCTCCTACGGGGTCGTTTGGAGGCTGGTTTGGATTTTCACCCTTTAACGGCCTATTTTCAAGTCTAAGTGTGATTTTTGCAAATTATCATCATACTCTCAAACCGGGAGACTCGGTACAACGCGGTCAGTTCTTACAAGGTACATTGGTCCCGTGCGAGGTGTTCGTGCCCCCTTTGGGGTCGTTTGGGAGCTGATTTGGGTTTTCAACCTTTAACGGCCTGTTTTCAAGTCTAAGTGTGATTTTTGCAAATTATCATCATACTCTCAAACCGGGACTATGCGGTCAGTTTCTACAAGTTACATTGGTCACGTGCGAGGTGTTCATGCCTCCTACGGGGTCGTTTGGGGGCTGGTTTGGGTTTTCACTCTTTAACGGCCTATTTTCAAGTCTTAGTGTAATTTTTGCAAATTATCGTCATACTCTCAACCCGAGACTACGCGATCAGTTCCTACAAGTTACATTGGTCCCGTGCGAGGTGTTCGTGGATCCTACGGGGTCGTTTGGGGGCTGGTTTGGGTTTTCATCCTTTAACGACCTATTTTCAATTCTAAGTGTGATTTTTGCAAATTATCGTCATACTTTCAAACCGGGAGACCCGGGACTACTCGATCAGTTCCTACAAGTTACATTGGTCCCGCTCGAGGTGTTCGTGCCTCCTATGGGGTCGTTTGGGAGCTGGTTTAGGTTTTCACCCTTTAACGGCCTATTTCAAGTCAAAGTGTTATTTTTGCAAATTATTGTCAAACTCTCAAATCGGGAGACCCGGGACTATGCGGTCAATTACTACAAGTTAGATTGGTCCCGTGCGAGGTGTTCGTGCCTCCTACGGGGTCGTTTGGGGGCTGGTTTGGGTTTTCACCTTTAACGGCCTGTTATCAAGTCTAAGTGTGATTTTTTCAAATTATCATCAAACTCTCAAACCGGAAGACCCGGGACTACGCGGTCAGTTCCTACAAGTTACATTGGTCCCGTACGAGGTGTTCGTGCCTACTACGAGATCGTTTGGGAGCTAGTTTAGGTTTTCACCCTTTAACGGTCTGTTTTTAAGTCTAAGTGTCAGATTTGCAAATTATCGTCAAACTCTCAAACCGGGAGACCCGGGACTACGCGGTCAGTTCCTATAAGTTACATTGCCCCGTGCGAGTGTTCGTACCTCCTACGGGGTCGTTTGGGGGCTGGTTTGGGTTTTCACCCTTTAACGGTCTATTTTAAAGTATAAGTGTGATTTTTGCAAATTATCGTCATACTCTCAAACTGAGAGATCCGGGACTACGCGGTCAGTTCTTACAAGTTACATTGGTCCTGTACGAGGTGTTCGTGCCTCCTACTGGTTCGTTTGGGAGCTGATTTGGGTTATCACGCTTCAACGGCCTGTTTTCAAGTTTAAGTGCGATTTTTGCAAATTATCATCATACTCTCAAACCGGGACTACGCGACCACTTCTTACAAGTTACATTGGTCACGTGCGAGGTGTTCGTACCTCCTACGGGGTCGTTTGGGGGCTGGTTTGGGTTTTCACCCTTTAACGGCCTGTTTTCAACTCTAAGTGTGATTTTTGCAAATTATCATCATACTCTCAGCCCGGGACTATGCGATCATTACCTATAAGTTACATTGATCCCGTGCGAGGTGTTTGTGCCTCCCATGGGGTCTTTTGGGGGCTGGTTTGGGTTTTCACCCTTTAACGGCCTATTTTCAAGTCTAAGTGTGATTTTTGCAAATTATCGTCATACTTTCAAACCGGGAGACCCGGGACTACGAGGTCAGTTCCTACAAGTTACATTGGTCCCGTGCGAGGTGTTCGTGCCTCTTATGGGGTATTTTGGGAGCTGGTATAGGTTTTCACCCTTTAACGTCCTGTTTTCAAGTCTAAGTGTGATTTTTGCAAATTATCGTCAAACTCTTAAACCGGGAGACCCGGGACTACGTGGTTAGTTCCTACAAGTAAAATTGGTCCCGTGCGAGGTGTTCGTGCCTCCTACGGGGTTGTTTGGGGGCTGGTTTGGGTTTTCACCCTTTAACGGCCTGTTTTCAAGTCTAAGTGTGATTTTTGCAAATTATCGTCAAACTCTCAAACCGGGAGACCCGGGACTACGCGGTCAGTTCCGACAAGTAAAATTGGTCCCGTGCGAGGTGTTCGTGCCTCCTACGGGGTCGTTTGGGGGCTGGTTTGGGTTTTCACCCATTAACGGCATGTTTTCAAGTCTAAGTGTGATTTTTGCAAATTATTGTCATACTCTCAAACCGGGAGACCCGGGACTTTGCAATCAGTTCCTACAAGTTACATTGATCCCGTGCGAGGTGTTTTTGCCTCCTACGGGATCTTTTGGGGGCTGGTTTGGGTTTTCACCCTTTAACGGCCAGTTTTCAAGTCTAAGTGTGATTTTTGTAAATTATCGTCATACTCTAAAACCGGGAAGTTACATTGGTCCCGTGCGAGGTGTTCGTACCTCCTACGGGGTCGTTTGGGAGCTGATTTGGGTTTTCACCCTTTAAAGGTCTGTTTTCAAGTCTAAGTGTGATTTTTGCAAATTGTCATGATCGGGAAACTCGGGACTACGTGGTCAGTTCCTACAAGTTACATTGGTCCCGTGCGAGGTGTTCGTGCCTCCTAAGAGGTCGTTTGGGGGCTGGTTTGGGTTTTCACCCTTTAACGACCTGTTTTCAAGTCTAAGTGTGATTTTTTCAAATTATCGTCATACTCTCAAACTGAGAGATCCGGGACTACGCGGTCAGTTCTTACAAGTTACATTTGTCCTGTGCGAGGTGTTCGTGCCTCCTACTGGTTCGTTTGGGAGCTGATTTGCGTTATCACGCTTCAACGGCCTGTTTTCAAGTTTAAGTACGATTTTTGCAAATTATCATCATACTCTCAAACTGGGACTACGCGACCAGTTCTTACAAGTTACATTGGTCACGTGCGAGGTGTTCGTACCTCCTACGGGGTCGTTTGGGGGCTGGTTTGGGTTTTCACCCTTTAACGGCCTGTTTTCAACTCTAAGTGTGATTTTTGCAAATTATCATCATACTCTCAGCCCAGGACTATGCGATCATTACCTATAAGTTACATTGATCCCGTGCGAGGTGTTTGTGCCTCCCATGGGGTCTTTTGGGGGCTGGTTTGGGTTTTCACCCTTTAACGGCCTATTTTCAAGTCTAAGTGTGATTTTTGCAAATTATCGTCATACTTTCAAACCGGGAGACCCGGGACTACGCGGTCAGTTCCTACAAGTTACATTGGTCCCGTGCGAGGTGTTCGTGCCTCTTATGGGGTATTTTGGGAGCTGGTATAGGTTTTCACCCTTTAACGTCCTGTTTTCAAGTCTAAGTGTGATTTTTGCAAATTATCGTCAAAGTCTCAAACCGGGAGACCCGGGACTACGTGGTTAGTTCCTACAAGTAAAATTGGTCCCGTGCGAGGTGTTCGTGCCTCCTACAGGGTTGTTTGGGGGCTGGTTTGGGTTTTCACCCTTTAACGGCCTGTTTTCAAGTCTAAGTGTGATTTTTGCAAATTATCGTCAAACTCTCAAACCGGGAGACCCGGGACTACGCGGTCAGTTCCGACAAGTAAAATTGGTCCCGTGCGAGGTGTTCGTGCCTCCTACGGGGTCGTTTGGGGGCTGGTTTGGGTTTTCACCCATTAACGGCATGTTTTCAAGTCTAAGTGTGATTTTTGCAAATTATTGTCATACTCTCAAACCGGGAGACCCGGGACTTTGCGATCAGTTCCTACAAGTTGATTTGATCCCGTGCGAGGTGTTTTTGCCTCCTACGGGATTTTTTGGGGGCTGGTTTGGGTTTTCACCCTTTAACGGCCAGTTTTCAAGTCTAAGTGTGATTTTTGCAAATTATCGTCATACTCTAAAACCGGGAAGTTACATTGGTCCCGTGCGAGGTGTTCGTACCTCCTACGGGGTCGTTTGGGAGCTGATTTGGGTTTTCACCCTTTAAAGGCCTATTTTCAAGTCTAAGTGTGATTTTTGCAAATTGTCATGATCGGGAAACTCGGGACTACGCGGTCAGTTCCTACAAGTTACATTGGTCCCGTGCGAGGTGTTCGTGCCTCCTAAGAGGTCGTTTGGGGGCTGGTTTGGGTTTTCACCCTTTAACGACCTGTTTTCAAGTCTAAGTGTGATTTTTTCAAATTATCGTCATACTCTCAAACTGAGAGATTCGGGACTACGCGGTCAGTTCTTACAAGTTACATTGGTCCTGTGCGAGGTGTTCGTGCCTCCTACTGGTTCGTTTGGGAGCTGATTTGGGTTATCACGCTTCAACGGCCTGTTTTCAAGTTTAAGTGCGATTTTTGCAAATTATCATCATACTCTCAAACCGGGACTACGCGACCAGTTCTTACAAGTTACATTGGTTACGTGCGAGGTGTTCGTACCTCCTACGGGGTCGTTTGGGGGCTGGTTTGGGTTTTCACCCTTTAACGGCCTGTTTTCAACTCTAAGTGTGATTTTTGCAAATTATCATCATACTCTCAGCCCGGGACTATGCGATCATTACCTATAAGTTACATTGATCCCGTGCGAGGTGTTTGTGCCTCCCATGGGGTCTTTTGGGGGCTGGTTTGGGTTTTCACCCTTTAACGGCCTATTTTCAAGTCTAAGTGTGATTTTTGCAAATTATCGTCATACTTTCAAACCGGGAGACCCGGGACTACGAGGTCAGTTCCTACAAGTTACATTGGTCCCGTGCGAGGTGTTCGTGCCTCTTATGGGGTATTTTGGGAGCTGGTATAGGTTTTCACCCTTTAACGTCCTGTTTTCAAGTCTAAGTGTGATTTTTGCAAATTATCGTCAAACTCTCAAACCGGGAGACCCGGGACTACGTGGTTAGTTCCTACAAGTAAAATTGGTCCCGTGCGAGGTGTTCGTGCCTCCTACAGGGTTGTTTGGGGGCTGGTTTGGGTTTTCACCCTTTAACGTCCTGTTTTCAAGTCTAAGTGTGATTTTAGCAAATTATCGTCAAACTCTCAAACCGGGAGACCCGGGACTATGCGGTCAGTTCCGACAAGTAAAATTGGTCCCGTGCGAGGTGTTCGTGCCTCCTACGGGGTCGTTTGGGGGCTGGTTTGGGTTTTCACCCATTAACGGCATGTTTTCAAGTCAAAGTGTGATTTTTGCAAATTATTGTCATACTCTCAAACCGGGAGACCCGGGACTTTGCGATCAGTTCCTACAAGTTACATTGATCCCGTGCGAGGTGTTTTTGCCTCCTACGGGGTCGTTTGGGAGCTGATTTGGGTTTTCACCCTTTAAAGGCCTGTTTTCAAGTC
Source organism: Sambucus nigra (assembly GCA_949130495.1). NCBI lineage: Eukaryota > Viridiplantae > Streptophyta > Magnoliopsida > Dipsacales > Adoxaceae > Sambucus > Sambucus nigra. Next base: position 526,868,839 of record OX422209.1, read on the forward strand.
TAAGTGTGATTTTTACAAATTATCATCATACTCTCAAACCGGGACTACGCGGCCAGTTCCTACAAGTTACATTGGTCCCGTGCGAGGTGTTCGTGCCTCCTACGGGGTCGTTTGGGTTTTCACCCTTTAATGGCCTGTTTTCAAGTATAAGTGTGATTTTTGAAAATTATCGTCATACTCTCAACCCGGGACTACGCGATCAGTTCCTACAAGTTACATTGGTCCCGTGCGAGGTGTTCGTGCCTCCTACGGGTTTGTTTGGGGGCTGGTTTGGGTTTTCACCCTTTAACGGCCTATTTTCAACTCTAAGTGTGATTTTTGCAAATTACCGTCATACTCTCAAATCGGGAGACCCGGGACTACGCGGTCAGTTCCTACAAGTTACATTGGTCCCGTGCGACGTGTTCGTGCCTCCCATGGGGTCGTTTGGGAGCTGGTTTAGGTTTTCACCCTTTAACGGCCTGTTTTCAAGTCTGAGTGTGATTTTTGCAAATTATCGTCAAACTCGCTAACCGGGAGAGCCGGGACTACGTGGTCCCGTGCGAGGTGTTCGTGCCTCCTACGGGTTCGTTTGGGGGTTGGTTTTGATTTTAACCCTTTAACGACCAGTTTTCAAGTCTAAGTGTGATTTGGCAAATTATTGTCATACTCACAAAGCGGGAAACCCGGGACTACGCGGTGAGTTCCTATAAGTTACATTGGTGCCGTGTGAGGTGTTCGTGCCTCCCACGGGGTCGTTTGGGGGCTGGTTTGGGTTTTCACCCTTTAACGGCCTGTTATTAAGTCTAAGTGTGATTTTTTGAAATTATTGTCAAACTGTAAAACCGGGAGACTCGAGACTACGCAGTCAGTTCCTACAAGTTCCATTGGTCCCGTCCGAGGTGTTCGTGCCTCCTACGGGGTCGTTTGGGGGCTGGTTTGGGGTTTAAGCCTTTAACGGCCTCTTTTCAAGTCTAAGTGTGATTTTTGTAAACTATCATCATACTCTCAAACCGGGAGGCCCGGGACTACGCGGTCAGTTTTGACAAGTTACATTGGTCCCGTGCGAGGTGTTCGTGTCTCCTACTTGGTCATTTGTGAGCTGGTTTGGGTTTTCACCCTTTAATGGCCTGTTTTCAAGTCTAAGTGTGATTTTTGCAAATTGTCATAATCGGGAAACTCGGGACTACGTGGTCAGTTCCTACAAGTTACATTGGTCCTGTGCGAGGTGTTCGTGCCTCCTAAGGGGTCGTTTGGGGACTTGTTTCGGTTTTCACCCTTTAACGACCTGTTTTCAAGTCTAAGTGTGATTTTTGCAAATTACCGTCATACTCTCAAATTGGGAGACTCGGGACTACGCAGTGAGTTCCTACAAGTTACATTGGTCCCGTACGAGTTGTTCGTGCCTCCTACGGGGTCGTTTGGGGGCTGGTTTGGGTTTTCACCCTCTAACGGCCTGTTTTCAAGTCTAAGTGTGATTTTTACAAATTATCGTCATACTCTCAAACCGAGAGATCCGGGACTACGCGTCCAATTCCTGCAAGTTATATTGGTCCCGTGCGAGGTGTTCGTGCCTCCTAAGGGGTCGTTTGGGGGCTGGTTTGGGTTTTCACCTTTTAACGGCCTGTTTTCAAGTCTAAGTATGGTTTTTGGAAATTATTGTCATACTCTTAACCGGGACTACGCGATCAGTTCCTACAAGTTACATTGGTCCCGTGCGAGGTGTTCGTGCCTCCTACGGGGTCGTTTGGGGGCTGGTTTGGGTTTTCACCCTTTAACAGCCTATTTTCAAGTCTAAGTGTAATTTTTGCAAATTATCGTCATACTCTCAACCCGAGACTACGCGATCAGTTCCTACAAGTTACATTGGTCCCGTGCGAGGTGTTCGTGGCTCCTACGGGGTCGTTTGGGGGCTGGTTTGGGTTTTCACCCTTTAACGACCTATTTTCTAGTCTAAGTATGATTGTTGCAAATTATCGTCATACTCTCAAATCGGGAGACCCGGGACTACGCGACCAGTTCCTATAAGTTACATTGGTCCCGTGCGAGGTGTTCGTGCCTCCTATGGGGTCGTTTGGGAGCTGGTTTAGGTTTTCACCCTTTAACGGCCTATTTCAAGTCAAAGTGTGATTTTTGCAAATTATCGTCAAACTCTCAAATCGGGAGACCCGAGACTACGTGGTCAATTACTACAAGTTAAATTGGTCCCGTGCGAGGTGTTCGTGCCTCCTACGGGGTCGTTTGGGGGCTGGTTTGGGTTTTAACCTTTAACGGCCTGTTATCAAGTCTAAGTGTGATTTTTTCAAATTATCATCAAACTCTCAAACCGAGGGACTCGGGACTACGCGGTCAGTTCCTACAAGTTACATTGGTCCCGTACGAGGTGTTCGTGCCTCCTACGGGGTCGTTTGGGGGATGGTTTGGGTTTTCACCCTTTCACGGTCTGTTTTCAAGTCTAAGTGTGAGTTTTGCAAATTATCGTCATACTCTCAAACCGGGAGACCCAGAACTATGCGATCAGTTCCTACAAGTTGCATTGATCCCGTGCAAGGTGTTCGTGCCTCCTAAGGGGTCGTTTAGGGGCTGGTTTGGGTTTTAACCCTTTAACGGCCTGTTTTCAAGTCTAAGTGTGATTTTACAAATTATCGTCAAACTCTCAAACCGAGAGACCCGAGACTACGCGGTTAGTTCCTATAAGTTACATTAGTCCCGTGCGAGGTGTTCGTGACTCCTACGGGGTCGTTTGGGGGCTGGTTTGGGTTTTCACCCTTTAACGGCCTATTTTAACGTATAAGTGTGATTTTTGGAAATTATCGTCATACTCTCAAACCGAGAGATCCGGGACTACGCGGTCAGTTCTTACAGGTTACATTGGTCCCGTGCGAGGTGTTCGTGCCTCCTACGGGGTCGTTTGGGAGCTGATTTGGGTTATCACGCTTTAACGGCCAGTTTTCAAGTCTAAGTGCGATTTTTTCAAAATATCATCATACTCTCAAACCGGGACTACGCGGCCAGTTCTTACAAGTTACATTGGTCACGTGCGTGGTGTTCGTACCTCCTACGGGGTCGTTTGGGGTCTGGTTTGGGTTTTCACCCTTTAACTGCCTGTTTTCAAGTCTAAGTGTGATTTTTTCAAATTATCATCATACCCTCAGCCCGGGATTACGCGATCAGTTCCTACAAGTTACATAAACCCCGTGCGAGGTGTTCGTGCCTCCTAGGGGGTCGTTTGGGTGCTGGTTTGGGTTTTCACCCTTTAACGGCCTATTTTCAAGTCTAAGTGTGATTTTTGCAAATTTTCGTCATGTTTTCAAACCGGGAGACCCGGGACTACGCGGTCTGTTCCTACAAGTTACATTGGTCCCGTGCGAGGTGTTCGTGCCTCCTATGGGGTCGTTTGGGAGCTGGTATAGGTTTTCACCCTTTAACGACCTGTTTTCAAGTCTAAGTGTGATTTTTGCAAATTATCGTCAAACTCTCAAACCGGGAGACCCGGGACTACGCGGTCAGTTCGTACAAGTAACATTGGTCCCGTGCGAGGTGTTCGTGCCTTCTACGGGGTCGTTTGGGGGCTGGTTTGGGTTTTCACCCTTTAACGGCCTGTTTTCAAGTCTAAGTTTGATTTTTGCAAATTATCGTCATACTCTCAAACCGGGAGACCCGAGACTACGCTGTCAGTTCCTACAAGTTACATTGGTCCCGTGCGAGGTGTTCATGCCTACCATGGGATCGTTTCGGAGCTGGTTTAGGTTTTCACCCTTTAACGACCTGTTTTCAAGTCTAAGTGTGATTTTTGAAAATTATCGTCAAACTCTCAAACCGGGAGACCCAGGACTATGTGGTCAGTTCCTACAAGTTACATTGGTCCCGTGCGAGGTGTTCGTGCCTCCTACGGGGTCGTTTGGGGGCTGGTTTTGATTTTAACCCTTTAATGACCCGTTTTCAAGTCTAAGTGTGATTTGGAAAATTATTGTCATAGTCTCAAATCGGGAAACCCGGGACTACGCGGTCAGTTCCTCCAAGTTACATTGGTCCCGTGCGAGGTGGTCGTGCCTCCTACGGGGTCGTTTGGGGGATGGTTTGGGTTTTCACCCTTCAACGGCCTGTTTTCAAGTCTAAGTGTGATTATTTGCAAATTATCATCATACTCTCAATCCAGGAGATCCGGGACTACGCGATCAGTTCCTATAAGTTACATTGATCCCGTGCGAGGTGTTCGTGCCTCCTACGGGGTCGTTTGGTGGTTGGTTTGGGTTTTCATCCTTTAACGGTCTATTTTCAAGTCTAAGTGTGATTTTTGCAAATTATCATTATATTCTCAACCCGAGACTACGCGATCAGTTCCTACAAGTTACATTGGTCCCGTGCGAGGTGTTCGTGCCTCCTACGGGGTCGTTTGGGCGCTGGTTTGGGTTTTCACCCTTTAACGACCTGTTTTCAAGTCTAAGTATGGTTTTTGGAAATTATCGTCATACTCTCAACTCGGGACGACGCGATCAGTTCCTATAAGTTACATTGGTCCCGTGCGAGGTGTTCGTGCCTCCTACGGGGTAATTTGGGGGCTGGTTTGGGGTTTGAGCCTTTAACGGCCTGTTTTCAAGTCTAAGTCTGATTTTTGCCAATTATCATCATACTCTCAAACCGGGAGGCCCGGGACTACGCGGTCAGTTTCGACAAGTTACATTGGTCCCGTGCGAGGTGTTCGTGTCTCCTACGAGGTCGTTTGTGAGCTGGTTCGGGTTTTCACCCTTTAATGGCCTATTTTCAAGTCTAAGTGTGATTTTTGCAAATTGTCATCATCGGGAAACTCGGGACTACATGGTCAGTTCCTACAAGTTACATTGGTCCCGTGCGAGGTGTTCGTACCTCCTTAGGGGTCGTTTTGGGGCTTGTTTCGGTTTTCACTATTTAACGACCTGTTTTCAAGTCTAAGTGTGATTTTTGCAAATTATCATCGTACTCTCAAATCGGAAGACCCGGGACTGCGCAGTCAGTTCCTACATGTTACATTGGTCCCGTGCGTTCTGTTCGTTCCTCCTACGGGGTCGTTTGGGGGCTGGTTTGGGTTTTCACCCTATAACGGCCTGTTTTCAAGTCTAAGTGTGATTTTTGGAAATTATCGTCATACTCTCAAACCGAGAGATCCGGGACTACGCGGTCAGTTCTTACAAGTTACATTGGTCCCGTGCGAGGTGTTCGTGCCTCCTAGAGGGTCGTTTGGGAGGTGTTTTGGGTTTTCACCCTTTAACGGCCTGTTTTCAAGTCTAAGTGTGATTTTTGCAAATTATCAATATACTCTCAAACCGGGACTACGCGGTTAGTTCCTACAAGTTACATTGGTCACGTGCGAGGTGTTTGTGCCTCCTACGGGGTCATTTGGGGGCTGGTTTGGGTTTTCACCCTTTAACGGCCTATTTTCAAGTCTAAGTGTAATTTTTGCAAATTATCGTCATACTCTCATCCCGAGATTACGCGATCAGTTCCTACAAGTTACATTGGTCCCGTACGAGGTGATCGTGGCTCCTACGGGGTCGTTTGGGGGTTGGGTTGGGTTTTCACCCTTTAACGACCTATTTTCAAGTCTAAGTGTGATTTTTGCAAATTATTGTCCTACTCTCAAACCGGGAGACCCGAAACTACGCGGTCAGTTTCGACAAGTTACATTGGTCCCGTACGAGGTGTTCGTGTCTCCTACGGGGTCGTTTGTGAGCTGGTTTGGGTTTTCACCCTTTAATGGCCTATTTTCAAGTCAAAGTGTGATTTTTGCAAATTATCGTCTAACTCTCAAATCGCGAGACCCGGGACTACGCGGTCAATTCCTATAAGTTACATTGGTCCCGTGCGAGGTGTTCGTGCCTCCTAAGGGGTCGTTTGGGGGCTGGTTTGGGTTTTCACCTTTAACGGCCTGTTATCAAGTTTAAGTGTGATTTTTTCCAATTATCGTCAAACTCTCAAATTGGGAGATCCGAGACTCCGCGGTCAGTTCCTAACTGTTACATTTGTCCCGTACGAGGTGTTCGTGCCTCCTATGGGATAGTTTGGGAGCTGGTTTAGATTTTCACCCTTTAACAGTCTGTTTTCAAGTCTAAGTGTGATTTTTGCCAATTATGGTCATACTCTCAAACCGGGAGACCCGGAACTATGCGGTCAGTTCCTACAAGTTACATTGGTCCCGTGCGAGGTGTTCGTGACTCCTATAGGGTCGTTTGGAAGCTGGTTTAGGTTTTCACCCTTTAACGGCCTATTTCAAGTCAAAGTGTGATTTTTGCAAATTATCGTCAAACTCTGAAACCGGGAGACCCGGGACTACGCGGTCAGTTCCTATAAGTTACATTGGTCCCGTGCGTGGTGTTCGTGCCTCCTACGGGGTCGTTTGGGGGCTGGATTGGGTTTTCACCCTTTAACGGCCTATTTAAAGTATAAGTGTGATTTTTGAAAATTATCGTCATACTCTCAAACCGAGAGATCCGGGACTACGCGGTCAGTTGTTACAAGTTACATTGGTCCCGTACGAGGTGTTCGTGCCTCCTACGGGGTCGTTTGGGAGCTGATTTGGGCTTTCACGCTTTAACGGCCTGTTTTCAAGTCTAAGTGCAATTTTTTCAAATTATCATCATACTCTCAAACCGGGACACCACTTCCTACAAGTTACATTGGTTACGTGCGAGGTGTTCGTACCTCTTACGGGGTCATTTAGGGGCTGATTTGGGTTTTCACCCTTTAACGGCCTGTTTTCAAGTCTAAGTGTGATTTTTGCAGATTATCATCATACTCTCAACCCAGGACTACGCGATCAGTTCCTACAAATTACATTGATCCCGTGCGAGGTGTTCGTGCCTCCCATGGGGTCTTTTGGGGGCTAGTTTGGGTTTTCACCCTTTAACGGCCTATTTTCAAGTCTAAGTGTGATTTTTGCAAATTATCGTCATACTTAAAAATCGAAAGACCTTGGACTACGCGGTCAGTTCCTACAAGTTACATTGGTCCCGTGCGAGGTGTTCGTTCCTCGTATGGGGTCGTTTGGGAGCTGGTATAGGTTTTCACCCTTTAACGACCTGTTTTCAAGTCTAAGTGTGATTTTTGCAAATTATCGTCAAACTCTCAAACCGAGAGACCCGTGACTACGCGGTCAGTTCGTACAAGTAACATTGGTCCCGTGCGAGGTGTTCGTGCCTTCTACGGGGTCATTTGGGGGTTGGTTTGGGTTTTCACCCTTTAACGGCCTGTTTTCAAGTCTAAGTGTGATTTTTGCAAATTATCGTCATACGCTCAAACTGAGAGACCCGGGACTACGCGATCAGTTCCTACAAGTGACATTGATCCCGTGCGAGGTGTTCGTGCCTCCTACGGGGTCGTTTGGGGGCTGGTTTGGGTTTTCACCCTTTAACGACCTGTTTTCAAGTCTAAGTGTGATTTTTGCAAATTATCGTCATACTCTAAAATCGGGAGACCCGGGACTACGCGGTCAGTTCCTACAAGTTACATTGGTCCCGTGCGAGGTGTTCGTGCCTCCTACAGGGTCGTTTGGGAGCTGATTTGGGTTTTCACCCTTTAACGGCCTGTTTTCAAGTCTAAGTGTGATTTTTGCAAAATTATCATCATACTCTCAAACCGGGACTACGCGGCCAGTTTTTACAAGTTCATTGGTCACATGCGAGGTGTTCGTGCCTCCTACGGGGTCATTTTGGTTTTGACCCTTTAACGGCCTGTTTTCAAGTCTAAGTGTGATTTTTGAAAGTTATCGTCATACTCTGAACTCGAAACAACGCGATCAGTTCCTACAAGTTACATTGGTCCCGTGCGAGGTGTTCGTGCCTCCTACAGGGTCGTTTGGGGGCTGGTTTGGGTTTTCACCCTTTAACGGCCTATTTTCAAGTCTAAGTGTGATTTTTGCAAATTATCGTCATACTCTCAAATCGGGAGACTCGGGCCTACGCGGTCAGTTCCTACAAGTTACATTGGTTCTGTCCGAGGAGTTTGTGCCTCCCATGGGGTCTTTTGGGAGCTGGTTTAGGTTTTCATCCTTTAACGGCCTGTTTTCAAGTCTAATTGTGATTTTTGCAAATTATCATCAAACTCTCAAACCGGGAGACCGTGGACTACGTGGTCTGTTCCTACAAGTTAAATTGGTCCCGTGCGAGGTGTTCGTGCCTCCTACGGGGTCGTTTGGGGGCTGGTTTGTATTTTAACCCTTTAACGGCCAGTTTTCAAGTCTAAGTGTGATTTGGCAAATTATTTTCATACTCTCAAATCGGGAAACCCGGGACTACGCGGTCAGTTCCTACAAGTAACATTGGTCCCGTGCGAGGTGGTCGTGCCTCCTACGGGGTCGTTTGGGGGATGGTTTGGGTTTTCAAACTTTAACGGCCTGTTTTCAAGTCTAAGTGTGATTATTTGCAAATTATCATCATACTCTCAAACCGGGAGACCCGGGACTATACAATCAGTTCCTACAAGTTACATTGATCCCGTGCGAGGTGTTCGTGCCTCCTACGGGGTCGTTTGGTGGCTGGTTTGGGTTTTCACCCTTTAAAGGCCTGTTTTCAAGTCTAAGTGTGATTTTTGCAAATTATCGTCATACTCTCAAACCGGGAGACCCGGGACTACGCGATCAGTTCCTACAAGTTACATTGGTCCCGTGCGAGGTGTTCGTGCCTCCTACGGGGTCGTTTGGGAGCTGGTTTGGGTTTTCACCCTTTAACGGCCTGTTTTCAAGTCAATGTGTGATTTTCTAAAATTATCATCATACTCTAGACCCGGGACTACGCGGTCAAGTCCTACAATTTACATTGGTCCCGTGCGAGGTGTTCGTGCCTCCTACGGGATCGTTTGGGGACTGGTTTGGGTTTTCACCCTTTAACGGCCTGTTTTCAAGTCTAAGTGTGATTTTTGCAAATTATCGTCATACTCTCAACCCAGGACTACGCGATCAGTTCCTACAGGTTACATTGGTCCCGTGCGAGGTGTTCGTGCCTCATACGGGGTCGTTTGGGGGCTGGTTTTGGTTTTCACCATTTAACGACCTGTTTTCAAGTCTAAGTGTGATTTTTGTTAATTATCGTCATACTCTCAAACTGGGAGACTCGGGACTACGCGGTCAGTTCCTACAAGTTACATTGGTCCCGTGCGAGGTGTTCGTGCCTCCAACGGGGTCGTTTGGGAGCTGGTTTCGATTTTCACCCTTTAACGGCCTATTTTCTATTCTATGTGTGATTTTTGCATATTATCGTCACACTCTCAAATCGGGAGACCCAGGACAACGCGGTCAGTTCCTACAAGTTACGTTGGTCCCGTGCGAGGTGTTCGTGCCTCCTACGGGGTCGTTTGGGAGCTGGTTTAGGTTTTCACCCTTTTACGACATGTTTTCAAGTCTAATTGTGATTTCTGCAAATTATCGTCAAACTCTCAAACCGGGAGACCCGGGACTACGCGTTCAGTTCCAACAAGTTACGTTGGTCCCGTGCGAGGTGTTCGTGCCTCCTACGGGGTCGTTTGGCGGCTGGTTTGGGTTTTCACCCTTTAACGACCTATTATGAAGTCTAAGTGTGATTTTTTCAAATTATCGTCAAACTCTCAAATCGGGAGACCCGAGACTATGCGAACAGTTCCTACAAGTTACAATTGTCCCGTACGAGGTGTTCGTGCCTCCTACGGGATCGTTTGGGAGTTGGTTTAGGTTTTCACCCTTAAAAGGCCTGTTTTCAAGTCTAAGTGTGATTTTTCCAAATTATCGTCAAACTCTCAAACCGGGAGACCCGGGACTATGCGTTCAGTTCCTACAAGTTACATTGGTCCTGTGCGAGGTGTTCGTGCCTCCCACGGGGTCATTTGGCAGATGGTTTGGGTTTTCACCCTTTAACGGCCTGTTTTCAAGTCTAAATGTGATTTGGCAAATTATTGTCATACTCTCAAATCGGGAAACCCGGGACTACGCGATCAGTTCCTACAAGTAACATTGGTCCCGTGCGAGGTGTTCGTGCTTCCTATGGGGTCGTTTGGGGGCTGGTTTGGGTTTTCACCCTTTAACGGCCTGTTTTCAAGTCTAAGTGTGATTTGGCAAATTATTGTCATACTCTCAAATCGGGAAACCCGGGACTACGCGGTCAGCTCCTACATGTTACATTGGTCCCGTGCGAGGTGTTCGTGCCTCCTACGGGGTCGTTTAGGGGATGGTTTGGGTTTTCACCCTTCAATGACCTGTTTTCAAGTCTAAGTGTGATTTTTGCAAATTATCGTCATACTCTCATACCGGGAGACCCGGGACTACGCGATCAGTTCCTACAAGTTACATTGATCCCGTGCGAGGTGTTCGTGCCTCCTACGGGGTCGTTTGGGGGCTGGTTTGGGTTTTCACCCTTTAACGTCCTGTTTTCAAGTCTAAGTGTGATTTTTGCAAATTATCGTCATACTCTAAAACCAGGAGACCCGGGACTACGCGGTCAGTTCCTTCAAGTTACATTGGTTTCGTGCGAGGTGTTCGTGCCTCCTACGGGGTCGTTTGGAATCTGATTTGGGTTTTCACCCTTTAACGGCCTATTTTCAAGTCTAAGTGCGATTTTTTCAAATTATCATCAAACTCTCAAATCGGGACAACGCGGCCAGTTCCTAGATGTAACATTGGTCCCATGCGAGGTGTTCGTGCCTCCTACGGGGTCGTTTGGTGGCTGGTTTGGGTTTTCACCCTCTAACGGCCTATTATCAAGTCTAAGTGTGATTTTTGCAAATTATTGTCATACTCTCAAATCGGGAGACCCGAGACTAAGCGGTCAGTTCCTAAAAGTTACATTTGTCCCGTGCGAGGTGTTCGTGCCTGCTATCGGGTCGTTTGGGAGCTGGTTTAGGTGTTCACCCTTTAACGGCCTGTTTTCAAGTCTAAGTGTGAATTTTGCAAATTATCATCAAACTCTCAAACCGGGAGACCCCGAACTACGCGGTCAGTTCCTAGAAGTTACATTGGTCCCGTTCGAGGTGTTCGTGCCTCCTACGGGGTCGTTTGGGTGCTGGTTTGGGTTTTCACCCTTTAACAGCCTATTTTCAAGTCTAAGAGTTATTTGGAAAATTATTGTCATACTCTCAAATCGGGAAACCCGGGACTACGCGGTCAGTTCCAACAAGTTACATTGGTCCCGTGCGAGGTGTTCGTGCCTCATACGGGGTCGTTTGGGGGATGGTTTGGGTTTTAACCCTTCAACGGCCTATTTTCAAGTCTATGCGTGATTTTTGCAAATTATCATCATACTCTCAAACCGGGAGACCCGGGACTACGCCGTCAGTTCCTACAAGTTACATAGACCCCGTGCGAGGTGTTCGTACCTCCTACGGGGTCGTTTGGGGGCTGGTTTGGGTTTTCACCCTTTTACGGCCTGTTTTCAAGTCTAAGTGTGATTTTTGCAAATTATCATCATACTCTCAAATTGGGAGACCCGGGACTACGCGATCAGTTCCTACAAGTTACATTGATCCCGTGCGAGGTGTTCGTGCCTCCTACGGGGTCGTTTGGGGGCTGGTTTGGGTTTTCACCCTTTAATGGCCTGTTTTAAAGTCTAAGTGTGATTTTTGCAAATTATCGTCATACTCTAAAATCGGGAGACCCGGGACTACGCGGTCAGTTCCTACAAGTTACATTGGTCCCGTGCGAGGTGTTCGTGCCTCCTACGGGGTCGTTTGGGAGCTGATTTGGGTTTTCACCCTTTAACGGCCTGTTTTCAAGTCTAAGTGTGATTTTTGCAAATTATCATCATACTCTCAAATCAGGACTACGTGGCCAGTTCCTACAAGTTCATTGGTCACGTGCGAGGTGTTCGTGCCTCCTACGGGGTCGTTTTGGTTTTCACCCTTTAACGGCCTGTTTTCAAGTCTAAGTGTGATTTTTGAAAATTATCGTCATACCCTCAACCCGGAACAACGCGATCCGTTCCTACAAGTTACATTGGTCCCGTGCGAGGTGTTCGTGCCTCCTACAGGGTCGTTTGGGGGCTGGTTTGGGTTTTCACCCTTTAATGGCCTATTTTCAAGTCTAAGTGTGATTTTTGCAAATTATCGTCATACTCTCAAATCGGGAGACTCGGGACTACGCGGTCAGTTCCTACAAGTTACATTGGTCCCGTGCGAGGTGTTTGTGCCTCCCATGGGGTCGTTTGGGAGCTGGTTTAGGTTTTCACCCTTTAACAGCCTGTTTTCAACTCTAATTGTGATTTTTGAAAATTATCATCAAACTCTCAAACCGGGAGACCGGGGACTACGTGGTCAGTTCCTACAAGTTAAATTGGTCCCGTGCGAGGTGTTCATCCCTCCTACGGGGTCGTTTGGGGGCTGGTTTGTATTTTAACCCTTTAACGGCCTGTTTTCAAGTCTAAGTGTGATTTGGCAAATTATTTTCATACTCTCAAATTGAGAAACTCGATACTACGCGGTCAGTTCCTACAAGTTACATTGGTCCCGTGCGAGGTGGTCGTGCCTCCTACAGGGTTATTAGGCGGATGGTTTGACTTTTCACCCTGTAACGGCCTATTTTCAAGTCTAAATGTGATTTGGAAAATTATTGTCATACTCTCAAATCGGGAAACCCGGGACTACGCGATCAATTCCTACAAGTTACATGGGACCCGTGCGAGGTGTTCGTGCCTCCTATGGGGTCGTTTGGGGGCTGGTTTGGGTTTTCACCCTTTAACGGCCTGTTTTCAAGTCTAAGTGTGATTTGGAAAATTATTGTCATACTCTCAAATCGGGAAACTTTGGATTACGCGGTCAGTTCCTACAAGTTACATTGGTCCCGTACGAGGTGTTCGTGCCTCCTACGGGGTCATTTGGGGGATGGTTTGGGTTTTCACCCTTCAACGGCCTGTTTTTAGTCTAAGTGTGATTTTTGCAAATTATTATCATACTCTCAAATCGGGAGACCCGGGACTACGCGATCTGTTCCTACAAGTTACATTGATCCCGTGCGAGGTGTTCGTGCCTCCTACGGGGTCGTTTGGGAGCTGGTTTGGGTTTTCACCCTTTAACGGCCTATTTTCAAGTCTATGTGTGATTTTTTGGAAATTATCATCATACTCTAGACCTGGGACTACGCGGTCAGTTCCTACAAGTTACATTGGTCCCGTGCGAGGTGTTCGTGCCTCATACGGGGTCGTTTGGGGGCTGGTTTTGGTTTTCACCATTTAATGACCTGTTTTCTAGTCTTAGTGCGATTTTTGGAAATTATCATCATACTCTCAAACCGGGAGACTCGGGACTACGTGGTCAGTTCCTACAAGTTACATTGGTCCCGTGCGAGGTGTTCGTGCCTCCTACGAGATCGTTTGGGAGTTGGTTTAGGTTTTCAACCTTAAATGGCCTGTTTTCAAGTCTAAGTGTGATTTTTGCAAATTATCGTCAAACTCTCAAACCGGGAGACCCGGGACAACGCGGTCAGTTCCTACAAGTTACGTTGGTTTTGTGGGAGGTGTTCGTGCCTCCTACGGGGTCGTTTGGGAGCTGGTTTTAGTTTTCACCCTTTTACGACATGTTTTCAAGTCTAATTGTGATTTTTGCAAATTATCATCAAACTCTCAAACCGGGAGACCCGGGACTACGCGGTCAGTTCCTACAAGTTACATTGGTCCCGTGCGAGGTGTTCATGCCTCCTACGGGGTCGTTTGGTGGCTGGTTTGGGTTTTCACCCTTTAGCGACCTGTTATCAAGTCTAAGTGTGATTTTTTCAAATTATCGTCAAACTCCCAAATCGGGAGACCCGAGACTATGCAGACAGTTCCTACAAGTTACAATTGTCCCGTACGAGGTGTTCGTGCCTCCTACGAGATCGTTTGGGAGTTGGTTTAGGTTTTCACCCTTAAACCGCCTGTTTTCAAGTCTAAGTGTGATTTTTGCAAATTATCATCAAACTCTCAAACCAGGAGACCCGGGACTATGCGGTCAGTTCCTACAAGTTACATTGGTCCCGTGCGAGGTGTTCGTGCCTCCCACGGGGTCATTTGGCAGATGGTTTGGGTTTTCACCTTTTAACGGCCTGTTTTCAAGTCAAAATGTGATTTGGCAAATTATTGTCATACTCTCAAATCGGGAAACCCGGGACTACGCGATCAGTTCCTACAAGTTACATTGGTCCCGTGCGAGGTGTTCGTGCCTCCTATGGGGTCGTTTGGGGGCTGGTTTGGGTTTTCACCCTTTAACGGCCTGTTTTCAAGTCTAAGTGTGATTTGGCAAATTATTGTCATACTCTCAAATCGGGAAACCCGGGACTACGCGGTCAGCTCCTACATGTTACATTGGTCCCGTGAGAGGTGTTCGTGCCTCCTACGGGGTCGTTTGGGGGATGGTTTGGGTTTTCACCCTTCAACGACCTGTTTTTAAGTCTAAGTGTGATTTTTGCAAATTATCGTCATACTCTCAAACCGAGAGACCCGGGATTACGCGATCAGTTCCTACAAGTTACATTTGTCCCGTGCGAGGTGTTCCTGCCTCCTATCGGGTCGTTTGGGAGCTGGTTTAGGTGTTCACCCTTTAACGGCCTGTTTTCAAGTCTAAGTGTGATTTTTGCAAATTATCATCAAACTCTCAAACCGGGAGACCCCGGACTACGCGGTCAGTTCCTACAAGTTACATTGGTCCCGTTCGAGGTGTTCGTGCCTCCTACGGGGTCGTTTGGGTGCTGGTTTGGGTTTTCACCCTTTAACAGCCTGTTTTCAAGTCTAAGTGTTATTTGGAAAATTATTGTCATACTCTCAAATCGGGAAACCCGGGACTACGCGGTCAGTTCCAACAAGTTACATTGGTCCCGTGCGAGGTGTTCGTGCCTCATACGGGGTCGTTTGGGGGATGGTTTGGGTTTTCACCCTTCAACGGCCTATTTTCAAGTCTATGTGTGATTTTTGCAAATTATCGTCATACTCTCAAACTGGGAGACCCGGGACTACGCCGTCAGTTCCTACAAGTTACATAGACCCCGTGCGAGGTGTTCGTGCCTCCTACGGGGTCGTTTGGGGGCTGGTTTTGGTTTTCACCCTTTAACGGCCTGTTTTCAAGTCTAAGTGTGATTTTTGCAAATTATCGTCATACTCTCAAACCGGGAGACCCGGGACTACGCGATCAGTTCCTACAAGTAACATTGATCCCGTGCGAGGTGTTCGTGCCTCCTACGGGGTCGTTTGGGGGCTGGTTTGGGTTTTCACCCTTTAACGGCCTGTTTTAAAGTCTAAGTGTGATTTTTGCAAATTATCGTCATACTCTAAAATCGGGAGACCCGGGACTACGCGGTCAGTTCCTACAAGTTACATTGGTCCCGTGCGAGGTGTTCGTGCCTCCTACGGGGTCGTTTGGGAGCTGATTTGGGTTTTCACCCTTTAACGGCCTGTTTTCAAGTCTAAGTGTGATTTTTGCAAATTATCATCATACTCTCAAACCGGGACTACGCGGCCAGTTCCTACAAGTTCATTGGTCACGTGCGAGGTGTTCGTGCCTCCTACGGGGTCGTTTTGGTTTTCACCCTTTAACGGCCTGTTTTCAAGTCTAAGTGTGATTTTTGAAAATTATCGTCATACTCTCAACCCGGAACAACGCGATCAGTTCCTACAAGTTACAATTGTCCCGTACGAGGTGTTCGTGCCTCCTACGGGATCGTTTGGGAGTTGGTTTAGGTTTTCACCCTTAAACGGCCTGTTTTCAAGTGGAAGTGTGATTTTTGCAAATTATCGTCAAACTCTCAAACCGGGAGACCCGGGACTATGCGGTCAGTTCCTACAAGTTACATTGGTCCTGTGCGAGGTGTTCGTGCCTCCTACGGGGTCATTAGGCGGATGGTTTGACTTTTCACCCTTTAACGGCCTGTTTTCAAGTCTAAATGTGATTTGGCAAATTATTGTCATACTCTCAAATCGGGAAACCCGGGACTACGCGATCAATTCCTACAAGTTACATGGGTACCGTGCGAGGTGTTCGTGCCTCCTATGGGGTCGTTTGGGGGCTGGTTTGGGTTTTCACCCTTTAACGGCCTGTTTTCAAGTTTAAGTGTGATTTGGAAAATTATTGTCATACCCTCAAATCGGGGAACCTCGGGATTACGCGGTCAGTTCCTACAAGTTACATTGGTCCCGTACGAGGTGTTCGTGCCTCCTACGGGGTCATTTGGGGGATGGTTTGGGTTTTCACCCTTCAACGGCCTGTTTTTAGTCTAAGTGTGATTTTTGCAAATTATTGTCATACTCTCAAATCGGGAGACCCGGGACTATGCGATCTGTTCCTACAAGTTACATTGATCCCTTGCGAGGTGTTCGTGCCTCCTACGGGGTCGTTTGGGGGCAGGTTTGGGATTTCACCCTTTAACGGCCTGTTTTAAAGTATAAGTGTGATTTTTGCAAATTATTGTCATACGCTCAAACTGGGAGACCCCGGACTACGCGATCAGTTCCTACATGTTACATTGGTCCCGTGCGAGGTGTTCGTGCCTCCTACGGGGTCGTTTGGGAGCTGGTTTGGGTTTTCACCCTTTAACGACCTGTTTTCAAGTCTATGTGTGATTTTTTTGAAATTATCATCATACTCTTGACCCGGGACTACGCGGTCAGTTCCTACAAGTTACATTGGTCCCGTGCGAGGTGTTCGTGCCTCATACGGGGTCGTTTGGGTGCTGGTTTTGGTTTTCACCATTTAACGACCTGTTTTCTAGTCTTAGTGTGATTTTTGTAAATTATCATCATAGTCTCAAACCGGGAGACTCGGGACTACGTGGTCAGTTCCTACAAGTTACATTGGTCCCGTGCGAGGTGTTCGTGCCTCCTACGGGGTCGTTTGGGAGCTGGTTTAGGTTTTCACCCTTATACGACATGTTTTCAAGTCTAATTGTGATTTTTGCAAATTATCATCAAACTCTCAAACCGGGAGACCCGGGACTACGCGGTCAGTTCCTACAAGTTACATTGGTCCCGTGTGAGGTGTTCATGCCTCCTACGGGGTCGTTTGGCGGCTGGTTTGGGTTTTCACCCTTTAACGACCTGTTATCAAGTCTAAGTGTGATTTTTTCAAATTATCGTCAAACTCCCAAACCGGGAGACCCGAGACTATGCGGACAGTTCCTACAAGTTACAATTGTCCCGTATGAGGTGTTCGTGCCTCCTACGAGATCGTTTGGGAGTTGGTTTAGGTTTTCACCCTTAAACGGCCTGTTTTCAAGTCTAAGTTGATTTTTGCAAATTATCGTCAAACTCTCAAACCGGGAGACTCGGGACTACGTGGTCAGTTCCTACAAGTTACATTGGTCCCGTGCGAGGTGTTCGTGCCTCCTACGGGGTCGTTTGGGAGCTGGTTTAGGTTTTCACCCTTTTACGACATGTTTTCAAGTCTAATTGTGATTTTTGCAAATTATCATCAAACTCTCAAACCGGGAGACCCGGGACTACGCGGTCAGTTCCTACAAGTTACATTGGTCCCGTGCGAGGTGTTCATGCCTCCTACGGGGTCGTTTGGTGACTGGTTTGGGTTTTCACCCTTTAACGACCTGTTATCAAGTCTAAGTGTGATTTTTTCAAATTATCGTCAAACTCCCAAACCGGGAGACCCGAGACTATGCGGACAGTTCCTACAAGTTACAATTGTCCCGTACGAGGTGTTCGTGCCTCCTACGAGATCGTTTGGGAGTTGGTTTAGGTTTTCACCCTTAAACGGCCTGTTTTCAAGTCTAAGTGTGATTTTTGCAAATTATCGTCAAACTCTCAAACCGGGAGACTCGGGACTACGTGGTCAGTTCCTACAAGTTACATTGGTCCAGTGCGAGGTGTTCGTGCCTCCTACGGGGTCGTTTGGGAGCTGGTTTAGGTTTTCACCCTTTTACGACATGTTTTCAAGTCAAATTGTGATTTTTGCAAATTATCATCACACTCTCAAACCGGGAGACCCAGGACTACGCGGTCAGTTCCTACAAGTTACATTGGTCCCGTGCGAGGTGTTCATGCCTCCTACGGGGTCGTTTGGCGGCTGGTTTGGGTTTTCACCCTTTAACGACCTGTTATCAAGTCTAAGTGTGATTTTTTCAAATTATCGTCAAACTCCCAAACCGGGAGACCCGAGACTATGCGGACAGTTCCTACAAGTTACAATTGTCCCGTACGAGGTGTTCGTGCCTCCTACGAGATCGTTTGGGAGTTTGTTTAGGTTTTCACCCTTAAACGGCCTGTTTTCAAGTCTAAGTGTGATTTTTGCAAATTATCGTCAAACTCTCAAACCGGGAGACCCGATACTACGCGGTCAGTTCCTACAAGTTACATTGGTCCCGTGCGAGGTGGTCGTGCCTCCTACGGGGTCATTAGGCGGATGGTTTGACTTTTCACCCTGTAACGGCCTGTTTTCAAGTCTAAATGTGATTTGGCAAATTATTGTCATACTCTCAAATCGGGAAACCCGGGACTACGCGATCAGTTCCTACAAGTTACATTGGTCCCGTGCGAGGTGTTCGTGCCTCCTATGGGGTCGTTTGGGGGATGGTTTGGGTTTTCACCCTTTAACGGCCTGTTTTCAAGTCTAAGTGTGATTTGGCAAATTATTGTCATACTCTCAAATCGGGAAACCCGAGACTACGCGGTCAGCTCCTACATGTTACATTGGTCCCGTGCGAGGTGTTCGTGCCTCCTACGGGGTCGTTTGTGGGATGGTTTGGGTTTTCACCCTTCAACGACCTGTTTTCAAGTCTAAGTGTGATTTTTGCAAATTATCGTCATACTCTCAAACCGAGAGACCCGGGATTACGCGATCAGTTCCTACATGTTACATTGATCCCGTGCGAAGTGTTCGTGCCTCCTACGGGGTCGTTTGGGGGCTGGTTTGGGTTTTCACCCTTTAACGGCCTGTTTTCAAGTCTAAGTGTGATTTTTGCAAATTATCATCATACTCTAAAATTGGGAGACCCGGGATTACGCGGTCAGTTCGTACAAGTTACATTGGTCCCGTGCGAGGTGTTCGTGCCTCCTACGGGGTCGTTTGGAAGCTGATTTGGGTTTTCACCCTTTAACGGTCTGTTTTCAAGTCTAAGTGCGATTTTTGAAAATTATCATCAAACTCTCAAATCGGGACTACGCGGACAGTTCCTAGATGTTACATTGGTCCCGTGCGAGGTGTTCGTGCCTCCTACGGGGTCGTTTGGGGGCTGGTTTGGGTTTTCACCCTTTAACGGCCTATTATCAAGTCTAAGTGTGATTTTTGCAAATTATCGTCATACTCTCAAATCGGGAGACCCGAGACTAAGCGGTCAGTTCCTACAAGTTACATTTGTCCCATGCGAGGTGTTCGTGCCTCCTATGGGGTCGTTTGGGAGCTGGTTTAGGTGTTCACCCTTTAACGGCCTGTTTTCAAGTCTAACTGTGATTTTTGCAAATTATCATCAAACTCTCAAACCGGGAGACCCGGGACTACGCGGTCAGTTCCTATAATTTACATTGGTCCCGTGCGAGGTGTTCGTGCCTCCTACGGGGTCGTTTGGGTGCTGGTTTGGGTTTTCACCCTTTAACGGTCTGTTTTCAAGTCTAACTGTTATTTGGAAAATTATTGTCATACTCTCAAATCGGGAAACTCGGGACTACACGGTCAGTTCCAACAAGTTACATTGGTCCCGTGCGAGGTGTTCGTGCCTCATACGGGGTCGTTTGGGGGAAGGTTTGGGTTTTCACCCTTCAACGGCCTGTTTTCAAGTCTAAGGGTGATTTTTGCAAATAATCATCATACTCTTAAACCGGGAGACCCGGGACTACGCCGTAAGTTCCTACAAGTTACATAGATCCCGTGCGAGGTGTTCGTGCCTCCTACGGGGTCGTTTGGGGGCTGGTTTGAGTTTTCACCCATTGACGGCCTGTTTTCAAGTCTAAGTGTGATTTTTGCAAATTATCATCATACTCTCAAACCGGGAGACCCGGGACAACGCGGTCAGTTCTTACAAGTTACATTGGTCCCGTGCGAGGTGTTCGTGCCTCCTACGGGGTCGTTTGGGAGATGGTTTCTGTTTTCACCATTTAACCACCAATTTTCAAGTCTAAGTGTGATTTTTGCAAATTATCATCATACTCTTAAAACGGGACTACGCGGTCAGTTTCTACAAGTTACATGGGTCCCGTGCGAGGTGTTCATGCCTCCTACGGGGTCGTTTGGGGTCTGGTTTGGGTTTTTAACCCTTAACGGCCTATTTTCAAGTCTAAGTATGGTTTTTGCAAATTATCGTCATACTCTCAACCCGGGACAATGCGATCAGTTCCTACAAGTTACATTGGTCCCGTGCGAGATGTTCGTCCCTCCTACGGGGTCGTTTGGGGGCTGGTTTGGGTTTTCAGCCTTTAACGGACTATTTTCAAGTCTAAGTGTGATTTTTGCAAATTATCATCATACTCTCAAACTGGGAGGCCTGGGACTACGCGGTCATTTTCGACAAGTTACATTGGTCCCGTCCGAGGTGTTCGTGTCTCCTACGGGGTCGTTTGTGAGCTGGTTTGGGTTTTCACCCTTTAATGGCCTGTTTTCAAGTCTAAGTGTGATTTTTGCAAATTGTCATCATCGGGAAACCCGGGACTACGTAGTCAGTTCCCACAAGTTACATTGGTCCCGTGCGAGGTGTTCGTGCCTCCTACGGGGTCGTTTGGGGGCTGGTTTGGGTTTTCACCCTTTAACGACCTGTTTTCAAGTCTAAATGTGATTTTTGAAAATTATCGTCATACTCTCAAGTCGGGAGACCCGGGACTACGCAGTCAGTTCCTACAAGTTACATTGGTCCCG
This sequence comes from Sambucus nigra, assembly GCA_949130495.1. Lineage (NCBI taxonomy): Eukaryota > Viridiplantae > Streptophyta > Magnoliopsida > Dipsacales > Adoxaceae > Sambucus > Sambucus nigra. The sequence continues at coordinate 526,889,563 of OX422209.1, forward strand.
TGCGAGGTGTTCGTGCCTCCTACGGGGTCGTTTGCGGGATGGTTTGGATTTTCACCCTTCAACGGCCTGTTTTCAAGTCTAAGTGTGATTTTTACAAATTGTCATCATACTCTCAAACCGGGAGACCCGGGACTACGCGGTCAGTTCCTACCAGTTACATTGATCCCGTGCGAGGTGTTCGTGCCTCCTACGGGGTCGTTTGGGGGCTGGTTTGGGTTTTCACCCTTTAACAACCTGTTTTCAAGTCTAAGTGTGATTTTTGCATATTAACATCATACTCTCAAACGGGGAGACCCGTGACAACGCGATCAGTTCTTACAAGTTACATTGGTCCCGTGCGAGGTGTTCGTGCCTCCTACGGGGTCGTTTGGGAGATGGTTTGGGTTTTCACCCTTTAACGACCAGTTTTCAAGTCTAAGTGTGATTTTTGCAAATTATCATCATACTCTCAAACGGTGACTACGCGGTCAGTTCCTACAAGTTACATGGGTCCCGTGCGAGGTGTTCGTGCCTCCTACGGAGTCGTTTGGGGGCTGGTTTCGGTTTTTACCCTTTAACGACCTGTTTTCAAGTCTAAGTTTGGTTTTTGCAAATTATCGTCATACTCTCAACCCGGGACTACGCGATGAGTTCCTACAAGTTACATTGGTCCCGTGCGAGGTGTTCGTGCCTCCGACGGGTTCATTTGGGGGCTGGTTTAGGTTTTAAGCCTTTAACGGCCTATTTTCAAGTCTAAGTGTGATTTTTGCAAATTATCGTCATACTCTCAAACTGGGAGGCCCGAGACTACGCGGTCAGTTTTGACAAGTTGAATTGGTCCCGTGCGAGGTGTTCGTGTCTCCTACGGGGTCGTTTGTGACCTGGTTTGGGTTTTCACCCTTTAATGGCCCGTTTTCAAGTCTAAGTGTGATTTTTGCATATTGTCATCATCGGGAAACTCGGGACTACGTGGTCAGTTCCCACAAGTTACATTGGTCCCGTGCGAAGTGTTCGTGCCTCCTACGGGGTCGTTTGGGGGCTAGTTTGGGTTTTCACCCTTTAACGGCCTGTTTTCAAGTCTAAATGTGATTTTGGCAAATTATCGTCATACTCTCAAACCGGTAGACCCGGGACTACGGAGTCAGTTCCTACAAGTTACATTGGTCCCGTGCGAGTGGTTCGTGCCTCGTACGGAGTCGTTTGGGGGCTGGTTTGGGTTTTCACCCTCTAACGACCTGTTTTCAAGTCTAAGTCTGATTTTTGCAAATTATCATCATATTCTCAAACCAAGAGATCCGAGACTACGCGGTCAGTTCTTACAAGTTACATTGGTCCCTTGCGAGGTGTTCGTGCCTCCTACAGGGTCGTTTGGCGGCTGGTTTGGGTTTTCACCCTTTAACGACCTTTTATCAAGTCTAAGTGTGATTTTTTCAAATTATCATCAAAATCTCAAACCGAGAGACCCGGGACTATGCGGACAGTTCCTACAAGTTACAATTGTCCCGTACGAGGTGTTCGTGCCTCCTACGGGATCGTTTGGGAGTTGGTTTAGGTTTTCACCCTTAAACGGCCTGTTTTCAAGTCGAAGTGTGATTTTTCCAAATTATCGTCAAACTCTCAAACCGGGAGACCCGGGACTATGCGGTCAGTTCCTACAAGTTACATTGGTCCTGTGCGAGGTGTTCGTGCCTCCTACGGGGTCATTAGGCGGATGGTTTGACTTTTCACCCTTTAACGGCCTGTTTTCAAGTCTAAATGTGATTTGGCAAATTATTGTCATACTCTCAAATCGGGAAACCCGGGACTACGCGATCAATTCCTACAAGTTACATGGGTCCCGTGCGAGGTGTTCGTGCCTCCTATGGGGTCGTTTGGGGGCTGGTTTGGGTTTTCACCCTTTAACGGCCTGTTTTCAAGTCTTAGTGTGATTTGGAAAATTATTGTCATACTCTCAAATCGGGAAACTCGGGATTACGCGGTCAGTTCCTACAAGTTACATTGGTCCCGTACGAGGTGTTCGTGCCTCCTACGGGGTCATTTGGGGGATGGTTTGGGTTTTCACCCTTCAACGGCCTGTTTTTAGTCTAAGTGTGATTTTTCCAAATTATTGTCATACTCTCAAATCGGGAGACCCGAGACTACGCGATCTGTTCCTACAAGTTACATTGATCCCGTGCGAGGTGTTCGTACCTCCAACGGGGTCGTTTGGGGGCTGGTTTGGGATTTCACCCTTTAACGGCATGTTTTCAAGTCTAAGTGTGATTTTTGCAAATTATCGTCATACTCTAAAACCGGGAGACCCGGGACTACGCGGTCAGTTTGTACAAGTTATATTGGTCCCGTGCGAGGTGTTCGTGCCTCCTACGGGGTCGTTTGGAGGTTGATTTGGGTTTTCACCCTTTAACGGACTGTTTTCAAGTCTAAGTGCGATTTTTGTAAATTATCATCATACTCTCAAACCGAGACTACGCGGCCAGTTCCTACAAGTTACATTGGTCCCGTGCGAGGTGTTCGTGCCTCCTACGGGGTCGTTTGGGGGCTGGTTTGGGTTTTCACCATTTAACGGCCTATTTTCAAGTCTAAGTGTGATTTTTGCAAATTATCGTCATACTCTCAAATCGGGAGACCCAAGACTACGCGGTCAGTTCCTACAAGTTACATTGGTCCCGTGCAAGGTGTTCGTGCCTCCTATGGGGTCGTTTGGGAGCTGGTTTAGGTGTTCACCCTTTAACGACCTGTTTTCAAGTCTAAGTGTGATTTTTACAAATTATCATCATACTCTCAAACCGGGAGACCCGGTACTACGCGGTCAGTTCCTACCAGTTACATTGATCCCGTGCGAGGTGTTCGTGCCTCCTACGGGGTCGTTTGGGGGCTGGTTTGGGTTTTCACCCTTTAACAACCTGTTTTCAAGTCTAAGTGTGATTTTTGCATATTATCATCATACTCTCAAACGGGGAGACCCGGGACAACGCGATCAGTTCTTACAAGTTACATTGGTCCCGTGCGAGGTGTTCGTGCCTCCTACGGGGTCGTTTGGGAGATGGTTTGGTTTTTCACCCTTTAACGACCAGTTTTCAAGTCTAAGTGTGATTTTTACAAATTATCATCATACTCTCAAACGGTGACTATGTGGTCAGTTCCTACAAGTTACATGGGTCCCGTGCGAGGTGTTCGTGCCTCCTACGGAGTCGTTTGGGGGATGGTTTGGGTTTTTACCCTTTAACGGCCTGTTTTCAAGTCTAAGTCTGGTTTTTGCAAATTATCGTCATACTCTCAAACCGGGAGACCCGGGACTACGCGGTCAGTTCCTACAAGTTACATTGATCCCGTGCAAGGTGTTCGTGCCTCCTACAGGGTCATTTGGGGGCTGGTTTGAGTTTTCATCCTTTAAAGGCCCTTTTTCAAGTCTAAGTGTGATTTTTGCAAATTATCATCATACTCTCAAATCGGGAGACCCGGGGCAACGCGGTCAGTTCTTACAAGTTACATTGGTCCCGTGCGAGGTGTTCGTGCCTCCTATGGGGTCGTTTGGGAGATGGTTTGGGTTTTCACCCTTTTTCAAGTCTAAGCGTGAATTTTGTAAATTATCATCATACTCTCAAACCGGGACTACGCGGTCAGTTTCAACAAGTTACATGGGTCCCGTGCGAGGTGTTCGTGTCTCCTACGGGGTCGTTTGGGGGCTGGTTTGGGTTTTTACCCTTTAACGGCCTGTTATCAAGTCTAAGTATGGTTTTTGCAAATTATCGTCATACTCACAACCCGAGACTACGCGATCAGTTCCTACAAGTTACATTGGTCCCGTGCGAGGTGTTCGTGCCTCCTACGGGGTCGTTTGGGGGCTGGTTTGGGTTTTCAGCCTTTAACGGCCTATTTTCAAGTCTAAGTGTGATTTTTGCAAATTATCGTCATACTCTGAAATCGGGAGGCCCGGGACTACGCGATCAGTTTTGACAAGTTTCATTGGTCCCGTACGAGGTGTTCGTGTCTCCTACGGGGTCGTTTCTGAGCTAGTTTGGGTTTTCACCCTTTAATGGCCTGTTTTCAAGTCTAAGTGTGATTTTTGCAAATTGTCATCATCGGGAAACCCGGGACTACGTGGTCAGTTCCCACAAGTTACATTGGTCCCGTGCGAGGTGTTCGTGCCTCTTACGGGGTCGTTTGGGGGCTGGTTTGGGTTTTCACCCTTTAACGGCCTGTTTTCAAGTCTAAATGTGATTTTTGAAAATTATCGTCATACTCTCAAATCGGGAGACCCGGGAATACGTAGTCAGATCCTACAAGTAACATTGGTCCCGTGCGAGGTGTTCGTGCCTCCTACGGGGTCATTTGGGGGATGGTTTGGATTTTCACCCTTCAACGGCCTGTTTTCAAGTCTAAGTGTGATTTTTACAAATTATCGTCATACTCTCAAACCGGGAGACCCGGGACTACCCGGTCAGTTCCTACAAGTTACATTCATCCCGTACGAGGTGTTCGTGCCTCCTACGGGGTCGTTTGGGGGCTGGTTTGGGTTTTCACCCTTTAATGGCCTGTTTTCAAGTCTAAGTGTGATTTTTGCAAATTATCATCATACTCTCAAACCGGGAGACCCGGGACAACGCGGTCAGTTATTATAAGTTACATTGGTCCCGTGCGAGGTGTTCGTGCCTCCTACGTGGTCGTTTGGGAGATGGTTTGGGTTTTCACGCTTTAACGGCCAGTTTTCAACTCTAAGTGTGATTTTTACAAATTATCATCATACTCTCAAACCAGGACTACGCGATCAGTTCTTACAAGTTACATGGGTCCCGTGCGAGGTGTTCGTGCCTCCTACGGGGTCGTTCGGGGGATGGTTTGGGTTTTTACTCTTTAACGGCCTGTTTTCAAGTCTAAGTTTGGTTTTTGCAAATTATCGTCATACTCTCAAACCGGGAGACCCGGGACTACGCGGTCAGTTCCTACAAGTTACATTGATCCCGTGCGAGGTGTTCGTGCCTCCTACGGGGTCATTTGGGGGCTGGTTTGAGTTTTCACCCTTTAACGGCCCTTTTTCAAGTCTAAGTGTGATTTTTGCAAATTATCATCATACTCTCAAATCGGGAGACCCGGGGCAACGCGGTCAGTTCTTACAAGTTACATTGGTCCCGTGCGAGGTGTTCGTGCCTCCTATGGGGTCGTTTGGGAGATGGTTTGGGTTTTCACCCTTTTTCAAGTCTAAGCGTGAATTTTGTAAATTATCATCACACTCTCAAATCGGGACTACGCGGTCAGTTCCAACAAGTTACATGGGTCCCGTGCGAGGTGTTCGTGTCTCCTACGGGGTCGTTTGGGGGCTGGTTTGGGTTTTTACCCTTTAACGGCCTGTTATCAAGTCTAAGTATGGTTTTTGCAAATTATCGTCATACTCACAACCCCGGACTACGCGATCAGTTCCTACAAGTTACATTGGTCCCGTGCGAGGTGTTCGTGCCTCCTACGGGGTTGTTTGGGGGCTGGTTAGGGTTTTCAGCCTTTAACGGCCTATTTTCAAGTCTAAGTGTGATTTTTGTAAATTATCGTCATACTCTCAAACCGGGAGGCCCGGGACTACGCGGTCAGTTTCGATAAGTTTCATTGGTCCCGTACGAGGTGTTCGTGTCTCGTACGGGGTCGTTTCTGAGCTGGTTTGGGTTTTCACCCTTTAATGGCCTGTTTTCAAGTCTAAGTGTGATTTTTGCAAATTATCATCATCGGGAAACCCGGGACTACGTGGTCAGTTCCCACAAGTTACATTGGTCCCGTGCGAGGTGTTCGTGCCTCCTAAGAGGTCGTTTGGGGGCTGGTTTGGGTTTTCACCCTTTAACGACCTGTTTTCAAGTCTAAGTGTGATTTTTTCAAATTATCGTCATACTCTCAAACTGAGAGATCCGGGACTACGCGGTCAGTTCTTACAAGTTACATTTGTCCTGTGCGAGGTGTTCGTGCCTCCTACTGGTTCGTTTGGGAGCTGATTTGGGTTATCACGCTTCAACGGCCTGTTTTCAAGTTTAAGTACGATTTTTGCAAATTATCATCATACTCTCAAACTGGGACTACGCGACCAGTTCTTACAAGTTACATTGGTCACGTGCGAGGTGTTCGTACCTCCTACGGGGTCATTTGGGGGATGGTTTGGATTTTCACCCTTCAACGGCCTGTTTTCAAGTGTAAGTGTGATTTTTACAAATTATCGTCATACTCTCAAACCGGGAGACCCGAGACTACCCGGTCAGTTCCTACAAGTTACATTCATCCCGTACGAGGTGTTCGTGCCTCCTACGGGGTCATTTGGGGGCTGGTTTGGGTTTTCACCCTTTAACGGCCTGTTTTCAAGTCTAAGTGTGATTTTTGCAAATTATCATCATACTCTCAAACCGGGAGACCCGGGACAACGCGGTCAGTTATTACAAGTTACATTGGTCCCGTGCGAGGTGTTCATGCCTCCTACGTAGACGTTTGGGAGATGGTTTGGGTTTTCACGCTTTAACGGCCAGTTTTCAACTCTAAGTGTGATTTTTACAAATTATCATCATACTCTCAAACCGGGACTACGCGATCAGTTCTTACAAGTTACATGGGTCCCGTGCGAGGTGTTCGTGCCTCCTACGGGGTCGTTTGGGGGATGGTTTGTGTTTTTACCCTTTAACGACCTGTTTTCAAGTCTACGTATGGTTTTTGCAAATTATCATCATACTCTCAACCCGGGACTACGCGATCAGTTCTTTCAAGTTACATTTGTCCCGTGCGAGGTGTTCGTGCCTCCTACGGGGTCGTTTGGGGGATGGTTTGGGTTTTCAGCCTTTAACGGCCTATTTTCAAGTCTAAGTGTGATTTTTGCAAATTATCGTCATACTCTCAAACTGGGAGGCCCGGGACTATGCGGTCAGTTTCGACAAGTTACATTGGTCCCTTACGAGGTGTTCGTGTCTCCTACGGGGTCGTTTGTGAGCTGGTTTGGATTTTCACCCTTAAATGGCCTCTTTTCAAGTCCAAGTGTGATTTTTGTAAATTGTTATCATCGGGAAACCCGGGACTACGTGGTCAGTTCCCACAAGTTACATTGGTCCCGTGCGAGGTGTTCATACCTCCTACGGGGTCGTTTGGGGGATGGTTTGGGTTTTCACCCTTTAACGGCCTCTTTTCAGGTCTAAATGTGATTTTTGCAAATTATCATCATACTCTCAAATCGGGAGACCCGAGACTACGCGATCAATTCTTACAAGTTACATTGGTCCCGTGCGAGGTGTTCGTGCCTCCTACGGGGTCGTTTGGGAGCTGATATGGGTTTTCACCCTTTAACGGCCTGGTTTCAAGTCCAAGTGTGATTTTTGCAAATTATCATCATACTCATAAATCGGGACTACGCGGTCAGGTCCTACAAGTTACATTGGTCACGTGCGAGGTGTTCGTGCCTCCTACGGGGCCGTTTGGGGGCTGGTTTGGGTTTTCACCCTTTAACGGCCTATTTTCAAGTCTAAGTGTGATTTTTGCAAATTATCATCATACTCTCAACCTGAGACTACGCGATCAGTTCCTATAAGTTGCATTGGTCCCGTGCGAGGTGTTTGCGCCTCCTATGGGGTCGTTTGGGGGCTGGTTTGGGTTTTCACCCTTTAACGGCCTGTTTTCAAGTCTAAGTGTGATTTTACAAATTATCGTCAAACTCTCAAACCGGGAGACCCGAGACTACGCGGTCAGTTTGTACAAGTTACATTGGTCCCGTACGAGGTGTTCGTGCCTCCTACGGGGTCATTTGGAAGCTGATTTGGGTTTTCACCCTTTAACGGCCTATTTTCAAGTCTAAGTGCGATTTTTGCTAATTATCATCAAACTCTCAAACCGGGACTACGCGGCCAGTTCCTAGATGTTACATTGGTCCCGTGCGAGGTGTTCGTGCCTCCTACGGGGTCGTTTGGGGGCTGGTTTGGGTTTTCACCCTTTAACGGCCTATTTTCAAGTCTAAGTGTGATTTTTGCAAATTATCGTCATACTCTCAAATCGGGAGATCCGAGACTAAGCGGTCAGTTCCTACAAGTTACATTGGTCCCGTGCGAGGTGTTCGTGCCTCCTATGGGGTCGTTTGGAAGCTGGTTTAGGTGTTCACCTTTTAACGGCCTGTTTTCAAGTCTAAGTGTGATTTTTGCAAATTGTCATCATCGGGAAACCCGGGACTACGTGGTCAGTTCCCACAAGTTACATTGGTCCCGTGCGAGGTGTTCGTGCCTCCTACGGGGTCGTTTGGGGGCTGGTCTGGGTTTTCACCCATTAACGACCTGTTTTCAAGTCTAAATGTGATTTTAGAAAATTATCGTCATACTCTCAAGTTGGGAGACCCGGGACTACGCAGTCAGTTCCTACAAGTTACAATTGTCCCGTGCGAGTTGTTCGTGCCTCTTACGGAATCGTTTGGGGGCTGGTTTGGGTTTTCACCCTTTAACAGCCTGTTTTCAAGTCTAAGTGTAATTTTTGTAAATTATCATCATACTTTCAAACCGAGAGATCCGGGACTACGCGGTCAGTTCTTACAAGTTACATTGGTCCCGTGTGAGGTGTTCGTGCCTCCTACGGGGTCGTCTGGGAGCTGGTTTGGGTTTTCACCCTTTAACGGCCTGTTTTCAAGTCTAAGTGTAATTTTTGCAAATTATCATCATACTCTTAAACCGGGACTACGCGTTCAGTTCCTACAAGTTACATTGGTCCCGTGCGAGGTGTTCGTGCCTCCTACGGGGTCGTTTGGCGGCTGGTTTGGGTTTTCACCTTTTAACAGCCTATTTTCAAGTCTAAGTGTGATTTTTGCAAATTATCGTCATACTCTCAACCCGAGACTACGCGATAAGTTCCTACAACTTACATGGGTCCCGTGCGAGGTGTTCGTGCCTCGTACGGGGTCGTTTGGGGACTGGTTTGGGTTTTCACCCTTTAACGGCCTATTTTCAAGTCTACGTGTGATTTTTGCAAATTATCGTCATACTCTCAAACCGGGAGACCCGAGACTAAGCGGTCTGTTCCTACAAGTTACATTGGTCCCGTGTGAGGTGTTCGTGCCTCCTACGGGGTCGTCTGGGAGTTGGTTTGGGTTTTCACCCTTTAACGGCCTGTTTTCAAGTCTAAGTGTGATTTTTGCAAATTATCATCATACTCTCTAACCGGGACTAAGCGGTCAGTTCCTACAAGTTACATTGGTCCCGTGCGAGGTGTTCGTGCCTCCTACGGGGTCGTTTGGGGGCTGGTTTGGGTTTTCACCCTTTAACGGCCTATTTTCAAGTCTAAGTGTGATTTTTGCAAATTATCATTACTCTCAACCCGAGACTACGCGATCAGTTCCTACAACTTACATGGGTCTCGTGAGAGGTGTTCGCACCTCGTACGGGGTCGTTTGGGGACTGGTTTGGGTTTTCACCCTTTAACGGCCTATTTTCAAGTCTACGTGTGATTTTTGCAAAATATCGTCATACTCTTAAACCGGGAGACCCGAGACTACGCGGTCAGTTCCGACAAGTTACATTGGTCCCGTGCGAGGAGTTCGTGCCTCCTACGGGGTCGTTTGGGAGCTGGTTTAGGTTTTCACCCTTTAACGGCCTGTTTTCAAGTCTAAGTGTGATTTTTGCAAATTATCATCAAATTCTCAAACCGGGAGACCCGGGACTACGCGTTCAGTTCCTACAAGTTACATTGGTCCCGTGCGAGGTGTTCGTGCCTCCTACGGGGTCGTTTGGGGGCTGGTTTGGGGTTTCACCCTTTAACGCCCTGTTACTAAGCCTAAGTGTGATTTTTTCAAATTATCGTCAAACTCTAAAACCGGGAGACTCGGGACTACGCGGTCAGTTCCTACAAGGTACATTGGTCCCGTACGAGGTGTTCGTGCCTCCTACGGGATCGTTTAGGAGCTGGTTTAGGTTTTCACCCTTTAACGACCTGTTTTCAAGTCTAAGTGTGATTTTTGCAAATTATCGTCAAACTCTCAAACCGGGAGACCCGGGACTACGCGGTCAGTTCCTACAAGTTACATTGGTCCCGTACGAGGTGTTCGTGCCTCCTACGGGGTCGTTTGGGGGCTGGTTTGGTTTTTCACCCTTTAACGGCCTGTTTTCAAGTCCAAGTGTGATTTGGCAAATTATTGTCATACTCTTAAATTGGGAAACCCGGGACTACGCGATCAGTTCCTACAAGTTACATTGGTACCGTGCGAGGTGTTCGTGCCTCCCACGGGTTCGTTTGGGGGGTGGTTTGGATTTTCACCCATCAACGGCCTGTTTTTAAGTCTAAGTGTGATTTTTAGAAATTATCGTCATACTCTCAAACCGGGAGACCTGGGACTATGCGGTCAGTTCCTACAAGTTCTATTGATCCCGTGCGAGGTGTTCGTGCCTCTTACGAGGTCGTTTGGGGGCTGGTTTGGGTTTTCACCCTTTAACGGCCTGTTTTCAAGTCTAAGTGTGATTTTTGCAAATTATCATCATACTCTCAAACCGGTAGACCCGGGACAACGCGGTCAGTTCTTACAATTTACATTGGTCCCGTACGAGGTGTTCGTGCCTCCTACGGGGTCATTTGGGAGCTGATTTTGGTTTTCACCCTTTAACGGCCTATTTTCAAGTCTAAGTGTGATTTTTGCAAATTATCGTCATACTCTTAAACCGGGACTACGCGGTCAGGTCCTAAAAGTTACATTGGTCAAGTGCGAGGTGTTCGTGCCTCCTACGGGGCCGTTTGGGGGCGGGTTTGGGTTTTCACCCTTTAACGGCCTATTTTCAAGTCTAAGTGTGATTTTTGCAAATTATCATCATACTCTCAACCCGAGACTACGCGATCAGTTCCTACAAGTTACATTGGTCCCGTGCAAGGTGTTCGTGGCTCCTACGGGGTCGTTTGGGGGCTGGTTTGCGTTTTCACCCTTTAACGACCTATTTTGAAGTCCAAGTGTGATTTTTGTAAATTAAAATCAAACTCTCAAACCGGGACTACGCGGTCAGTTCCTACAAGTTACATGGGTCCCGTGCGAGGTGTTCGTGCCTCCTACGACGTCGTTTGGGGGCTGGTTTGGGTTTTTACCGTTTAACGGCCTGTTTTCAAGTCTGGGTATGGTATTTGCAAATTATCGTCATACTCTCAACCCGGGACTACGCGATCAGTTCCTACAAGTTACATTTGTCCCGTGCGAGGCGTTCGTGCCTCCTACGGGGTCGTTTGGGGGCTGGTTTGGGTTTTCAGCCTTTAACGACCTATTTTCAAGTCTAATTGTGATTTTTGCAAATTATCGTCATACTCTCAAACCGGGTGGCCCGGGACTACGCGGTCAGTTTCGACAAGTTACATTGGTCCCGTACGAGGTGTTCGTGTCTCCTACGGGGTCGTTTGTGAGCTGGTTTGGGTTTTCACCTTTTAATGGCCTATTTTCAAGTCTAAGTGTGATTTTTGCAAATTGTCATCATCGGTAAACTCAGGACTACGTGGTCAGTTCGCACAAGTTACATTGGTCCCGTGTGAGGTGTTCGTGCCTCCTACGGGGTCGTCTGGGGGCTGGTTTGGGTTTTTACCCTTTAATGGCCTATTTTCAAGTCTAAGTGTGATTTTTGCAAACTATCATCATACTCTCAAACCGAGAGATCCGAGACTACGCGGTCAGTTCTTACAAGTTACATTAGTCCTGTGCGAGGTGTTCGTTCCTCCTACGGGGTCGTTTGGGAGCTGATTTGGGTTTTCACCCTTTAACGGCCTGTTTTCAAGTCTAAGTGTGATTTTTGCAAATTATCATCATACTCTTAAACCGGGACTACGCGGTCAGGTCCTACAAGTTACATTGGTCACGTGCGAGGTGTTCGTGCCTCCTACGAGGCCGTTTGGGGGCGGGTTTGGGTTTTCACCCTTTAACGGCCTATTTTCAAGTCTAAGTGTGATTTTTGCAAATTATCATCATACTCTCAACCCGAGACTACGCGATCAGTTCCTACAAGTTACATTGGTCCCGTGCGAGGTGTTCGTGGCTCCTACGGGGTCGTTTGAGGGCTGGTTTGGGTTTTCACCCTTTAACGACCTATTTTTAAGTCCAAGTGTGATTTTTTCAAATTATCATCATACTCTCAAACCGGGAGACCCGGGACTACGCGGTCTGTTCCTACAAGTTAGATTGGTCCTGTGCGAGGTGTTCGTGCCTCCTACGGGGTCGTTTGGGGGTTGGTTTAGGTTTTCACCCTTTAACGGCCTCTTTTCAAGTCTAAGTGTGATTTTTGCAAATTATCGTCAAACTCTCAAATCGGGAGACCCGGGACTACGCGGTCAATTCCTACAAGTTACATTGTTCCCGTGCGAGGTGTTCGTGCATCCTACGGGGTCGTTTGGGGGCTGGTTTGGGTTTTCACCCTTTAACGGCCTGTTATCAAGTCTAAGTGTGATTTTTTCAAATTATCATCAAACTCTCAAACTGGGAGACTCGGGACAACGCGGTCAGTTCCTACAAGTTTTGTTGGTCCCGTACGAGGTGTTCGTGCCTCCAACGGGATCGTTTGGGAGCTGGTTTAGTTTTCACCCTTTAACGGTCTGTTTTCAAGTATAAGTGTGATTTTCGCAAATTATCGTCATACTCTCAAACCGGGAGACCCGGGACTATGCGATCATTTCCTAAAAGTTACATTGATCCCGTGCAAGGTGTTCGTGCTTCCTAATGGGTCGTTTGGGGACTGGTTTGGGTTCTCACCCTTTAACGGCCTGTTTTTAAGTCTAATTGTGATTTTTGCAAATTATCGTCAAACTCTCAAACTGGGAGACCCGGGACTACGCGGTCAGTTCCTATAAGTTACATTGGTCCCGTGCGAGGTGTTTGTGCCTCCTACGGGGTCGTTTGGGGGCTGGTTTGTGTTTTCACCTTTTAACGCCCTATTATTAAGTCTAAGTGTGATTTTTTGAAATTATCATCAAACAGTAAAACCGGGAGACCCGGGACTACGCGGTCAGTTCCTACAAGTTACATTGGTCTCGTACGAGGTGTTCGTGCCTCCTACGGGGTCATTTGGGGGTTGGTTTGGGTTTTCACCCTTTAACGGCCTATTTTCAAGTCTACATGTGATTTTTGCAAATTATCGTCAAACTCTCAAATCGGGAGACCCGGGACTACGCGGTCAGTTCATACAAGTTACATTGGTCCCGTGCGAGGTGTTCCTGCCTCCTACGGTGTCGTTTGGGGGATGGTTTGGGTTTTCACCCTTCAACGGCCTGTTTTCAAGTCTAAGTGTGATTTTTACAAATTATCGTCATACTCTCAAACCGGGAGACCCGGGACTACGCGATCAGTTCCTACAAGTTACATTGATCCCGTGCGAGGTGTTCGTGCCTCCTACGGGGTCGTTTGGAGGCTGGTTTGGGTTTTCACCCTTTAACGACCTATTTTCAAGTCTAAGTGTGATTTTTGCAAATTATCGTCATACTCTCAAACCGGGAGACTTGGGACAACGCGGTCAGTTTTTACAAGGTACATTGGTCCCGTGCGAGGTGTTCGTGCCTCCTACGGGGTCGTTTGGGAGCTGATTTGGGTTTTCAACCTTTAACGGCCTGTTTTAAAGTCTAAGTGTGATTTTTGCAAATTATCATCATACTGTCAAACCGGGACTATGCGGTCAGTTTCTACAAGTTACATTGGTCACGTGCGAGGTGTTCATGCCTCCTACGGGGTCGTTTGGGGGTTGGTTTTGGTTTTCACCCTTTAACGGCCTATTTTCAAGTCTAAGTGTAATTTTTGCAAATTATCGTCATACTCTCAACCCGAGACTACTCGATCAGTTCCTATAAGTTACATTGGTCCCGTGCGAGGTGTTCGTGGCTGCTACGGGGTCGTTTGGGGGTTGGTTTGGGTTTTCACCCTTTAACGACCTATTTTCAAGTCTAAGTGTGATTTTTGCAAATTATCGTCATACTCTCAAACCGGGAGACCCGGGACTACGCGGGCAGTTCCTACAAGTTACATTGGTCCCGTGGGAGGTGTTCGTGCCTCCTATGGGGTCGTTTGGGAGGTAGTTTAGGTTTTCACCCTTTAGCGGCCTATTTCAAGTCAAAGTGTGATTTTTGCAAATTATCGTCAAACTCTCAAATCGGGAGACCCGGGACTACGCGGTCAATTACTACAAGTTAAATTGGTCCCGTGCGAGGTGTTCGTGCCTCCTACGGGGTCGTTTGGGGGATGGTTTTTGGGTTTTCACCTTTAACGACTTGTTATCAAGTCTAAGTGTGATTTTTTCAAATTATCATCAAACTCTCAAACCGGGAGACCCGGGACTACGTGGTTAGTTCCTACAAGTTACATTGGTCCCGTACGAGGTGTTCGTGCCTTCTACGGGATCGTTTGGGAGCTAGTTTAGGTTTTCACCCTTTAACGGTCTGTTTTCAAGTCAAAGTGTGAGATTTGCAAATTAACGTCAAACTCTCAAATCGGGAGACCCGGGACTACGCGGTCAGTTCCTATAAAATTACATTGCCCCGTGCGAGTGTTCGTACCTCCTACGGGGTCTTTTGGGGGCTGGTTTGGGTTTTCAACCTTTAACGGTCTATTTTAAAGTATAAGTGTGATTTTTGCAAATTATCATCACACTCTCAAACTGAGAGATCCGGGACTACGCGGTCAGTTCTTACAAGTTACATTGGTCCCGTGCGAGGTGTTCGTGCCTCCTACGGGTTCGTTTGGGAGCTGATTTGGGTTATCACGCTTCAACGGCCTGTTTTCAAGTTTAAGTGCAATTTTTGCAAATTATCATCATACTCTCAAATCGGGACTACGCGGCCAGTTCTTACAAGTTACTTTGGTCACGTGCGAGTTGTTCGTACCTCCTACGGGGTCGTTTGGGGGCTGGTTTGGGTTTTCACCCTTAAACGGCCTGTTTTCAACTCTAAGTGTGATTTTTGCAAATTATCATCATACTCTCAGCCCGGGACTATGCGATCATTACCTATAAGTTACATTGATCCCGTACGAGGTGTTTGTGGCTCCCATGGGGTCTTTTGGGGGCTAGTTTGGGTTTTCACCCTTTAACGGCCTATTTTCAAGTCTAAATGTGATTTTTGCAAATTATCGTCATACTTTCAAACCGGGAGACCCGGGACTACGCGGTCAGTTCCTACAAGTTACATTGGTCCCGTGCGAGGTGTTCGTGCCTCCTATGGGGTATTTTGGGAGCTGATATAGGTTTTCACCCTTTAACGTCCTGTTTTCAAGTCTAAGTGTGATTTTTGCAAATTATCGTCAAACTCTCAAACCGGGAGACCCGGGACTACGTGGTTAGTTCCTACAAGTAAAATTGGTCCCGTGCGAGGTGTTCGTGCCTCCTACGGGGTCGTTTGGGGGCTGGTTTGGGTTTTCACCCTTTAACGGCCTGTTTTCAAGTCTAAGTGTGATTTTTGCAAATTATCGTCAAACTCTCAAACCGGGAGACTCGAGACTACGCGGTCAGTTCCTACAAGTAAAATTAGTCCCGTGCGAGGTGTTCGTATCTCCTACGGGGTCGTTTGGGGGCTGGTTTGGGGTTTCACCCTTTAACGGCATGTTTTCAAGTCTAACTGTGATTTTTGCAAATTATTGTCATACTCTCAAACCGGGAGACCCGGGACTTTGCGATCAGTTCCTACAAGTTACATTGATCCCGTGCGAGGTGTTTTTACCTCCTACGGGATCGTTTGGGGGCTGGTTTGGGTTTTCACCCTTTAACGGCCTGTTTTCAAGTCTAAGTGTGATTTTTGCAAATTATCGTCATACTCGAAAATCGGGAGACCCGGTACTACGCGGTCAGTTCCTACAAGTTACATTGGTCCCGTGTGAGGTGTTCGTGCCTCCTACGGAGTCGTTTGGGAGCTGATTTGGGTTTTCACCCTTTAAAGGCCTATTTTCAAGTCTAAGTGTGATTTTTACAAATTATCATCATACTCTCAAACCGGGACTACGCGGCCAGTTCCTGCAAGTTACATTGGTCACGTGCGAGGTGTTCGTGCCTCCTACGGGGTCGTTTGGGTTTTCACCCTTTAATGGCCTATTTTCAAATCTAAGTGTGATTTTTGAAAATTATCGTCATACTCTCAACCCGGGACTACGCGATCAGTTCCTACAAGTTACATTGGTCCCGTGCGAGGTGTTCGTGCCTCCTACGGGTTTGTTTGGGGGCTTGTTTGGGTTTTCACCCTTTAACGGCCTATTTTCAAGTCTAAGTGTGATTTTTGCAAATTACCGTCATACTCTCAAATCGGGAGACCCGGGACTACGCGGTCAGTTCCTACAAGTTACATTGGTCCCGTGCGAGGTGTTCGTGCCTCCTATGGGGTTGTTTGGGAGCTGGTTTAGGATTTCACCCTTTAATGGCCTGTTTTCAAGTCTGAGTGTGATTTTTGCAAATTATCGTCAAACTCGCAAACCGGGAGACCCGGGACTACGTGGTCCCGTGCGAGGTGTTCGTGCCTCCTACGGGGTCGTTTGGGGGCTGGTTTTGATTTTAACCCTTTAACGACCTATTTTCAAGTCTAAGTGTGATTTGGCAAATTATTGTCATACTCACAAATCGGGAAACCCGGGACTACGCGATCAGTTCCTATAAGTTACATTGGTGCCGTGTGAGGTGTTCGTGCCTCCTACGGGGTCGTTTGGGGGCTGGTTTGGGTTTTCACCCTTTAACGGCCTGTTATTAAGTCTAAGTGTGATTTTTTGAAATTATCGTCAAACTGTAAAACCGGGAGACTCGAGACTACGCGGTCAGTTCCTACAAGTTCCATTGGTCCCGTGCGAGGTGTTCGTGCCTCCTACGGGGTCGTTTGGGGGCTGGTTTGGGGTTTAAGCCTCTAACCGCCTCTTTTCAAGTCTAAGTGTGATTTTGCAAACTATCATCATACTCTCAAACCGGGAGGCCCGGGACTACGCGGTCAGTTTTGACAAGTTACATTGGTCCCGTGCGAGGTGTTCGTGTCTCCTACTTGGTCATTTGTGAGCTGGTTTGGGTTTTCACACTTTAATGGCCTGTTTTCAAGTCTAAGTGTGATTTTTGCAAATTGTCATGATCGGGAAACTCGGGACTACGTGGTCAGTTCCTACAAGTTACATTGGTCCCGTGCGAGGTGTTCGTGCCTCCTAAGAGGTCGTTTGGGGGCTTGTTTCGGTTTTCACCCTTTAACGACCTGTTTTCAAGTCTAAGTGTGATTTTTTCAAATTATCGTCATACTCTCAAATCGGGAGACTCGGGACTACGCAGTGAGTTCCTGCAAGTTACATTGGTCCCGTACGAGTTGTTCGTGCCTCCTACGGGGTCGTTTGGGGGCTGGTTTGGGTTTTCACCCTCTAACGGCCTGTTTTCAAGTCTAAGTGTGATTTTTACAAATTATCGTCATACTCTCAAACCGAGAGATCCGGGACTACGCGTCCAATTCCTACAAGTTACATTGGTCTTGTGCGAGGTGTTCGTGCCTCCTACGGGGTCGTTTGGGGGCTGGTTTGGGTTTTCACCCTTTAACGGCCTGTTTTCAAGTCTAAGTATGGTTTTTGGAAATTATCGTCATACTCTTAACTCGGGACTACGCGATCAGTTCCTACAAGTAACATTGGTCCCGTGCGAGGTGTTCGTGCCTCCTACGGGGTCGTTTGGGGGCTGGTTTGGGTTTTCACCCTTTAACAGCCTATTTTCAAGTCTAAGTGTAATTTTTGCAAATTATCGTCATACTCTCAACCCGAGACTACGCGATCAGTTCCTACAACTTACATTGGTCCCGTGCGAGGTGTTCGTGGCTCCTACGGGGTCGTTCGGGGGATGGTTTGGGTTTTCACCCTTTAACGACCTATTTTCAAGTCTAAGTGTGATTTTTGCAAATAATCATCATACTCTCAAACCGGGAGACCCGGGACTACGCGACCAGTTCCTACAAGTTACATTGGTCCCGTGCGAGGTGTTCGTGCCTCCTATGGGGTCGTTTGGGAGCTGGTTTAGGTTTTCACCCTTTAACGGCCTATTTCAAGTCTAAGTGTTATTTTTCAAAATATCATCAAACTCTCAAATCGGGAGACCCGAGACTACGCGGTCAATTACTACAAGTTAAATTGGTCCCGTGCGAGGTGTTCGTGCCTTCTACGGGGTCGTTTGGGTGCTGGTGTGGGTTTTAACCTTTAACGGCCTGTTATCAAGTCTAAGTGTGATTTTTTCAAATTATCGTCAAACTCTCAAACCGGGAGACTCGGGACTACGCCGTCAGTTCCTACAAGTTACATTGGTCCCGTACGAGGTGTTCGTGCCTCCTACGGGGTCGTTTGGGTTTTCACCCTTTAACGGTCTGTTTTCAAGTCTAAGTGTGAGTTTTGCAAATTATCGTCATACTCTCAAACCGGGAGACCCGAAACTATGCGACCAGTTCCTACAAGTTACATTGATCCCATGCAAGGTGTTCGTGCCTCCCAAGGGGTCGTTTAGGGGCTGGTTTGGGTTTTAACCCTTTAACGGCCTGTTTTCAAGTCTAAGTGTGATTTTACAAATTATCGTAAAACTCTTAAACCGGGAGACCCGGGACTACGCGGTCAGTTCCTATAAGTTACATTAGTCCCGTGCGAGGTGTTCGTGCCTCCTACGGGGTCGTTTGGGGGCTGGTTTGGGTTTTCACCCTTTAACGGCCTATTTTAACGTATAAGTGTGATTTTTGGAAATTATCGTCATACTCTCAAACCGAGAGATCCGGGACTACGCGGTCAGTTCTTACAAGTTACATTGGTCCCGTGCGAGGTGTTCGTGCCTCCTAGGGGGTCGTTTGGGAGCTGATTTGGGTTATCACGCTTTAACGGCCTGTTTTCAAGTCTAAGTGCGATTTGTGCAAAATATCATCATACTCTCAAACCAGGACTACGCGACCAGTTCTTACAAGTTACATTGGTCACGTGCGTGGTGTTCGTACCTCCTACGGGGTCGTTTGGGGGCTGGTTTGGGTTTTCACCCTTTAACGGCCTGTTTTCAAGTCTAAGTGTGATTTTTGCAAATTATCATCATACCCTCAGCCCGGGACTACGCGATCAGTTCCTACAAGTTACATTGATCCCGTGCGAGGTGTTTGTGACTCCCATTGGGTCTTTTGGGGGCTGGTTTGGGTTTTCACCCTTTAACGGCCTATTTTCAAGTCTAAGTGTGATTTTTGCAAATTATCGTCATACTTACAAATCGGGAGACCCGGGACTACGCGGTCAGTTCCTACAAGTTACATTGGTCCCGTGCGAGGTGTTCGTGCCTCCTATGGGGTCGTTTGGGAGCTGGTATAGGTTTTCACCCTTTAACGGCCTGTTTTCAAGTCTAAGTGTGATTTTTGCAAATTATCGTCATACTCTCAAACCGGGAGACCCGGGACTACGCGGTCAGTTCGTACAAGTAACACTGGTCCCGTGCGAGGTGTTCGTGCCTTCTACGGGGTCGTTTGGGGGCTCGTTTGGGTTTTCACCCTTTAACGGCCTGTTTTCAAGTCTAAGTTTGATTTTTGCAAATTATCGTCATACTCTCAAACCGGGAGACCCGTGACTACGCGGTCAGTTCCTACAAGTTACATTGGTCCCGTGCGAGGTGTTCGTGCCTACCATGGGATCGTTTCGGAGCTGGTTTAGGTTTTCACCCTTTAATGACCTATTTTCAAGTCTAAGTGTGATTTTTGCAAATTATCGTCAAACCCTCAAACCGGGAGACCCAGGACTACGTGGTCAGTTCCTACAAGTTACATTGGTCCCGTGCGAGGTGTTCGTGCCTCCTACGGAGTCGTTTGGGGGCTGGTTTTGATTTTAACCCTTTAACGACCCGTTTTCAAGTCTAAGTGTGATTTGGAAAATTATTGTCATACTCTCAAATCGGGAAACCCGGGACTACGCGGTCAGTTCCTACAAGTTACATTGGTCCCGTGCGAGGTGGTCGTGCCTCCTACGGGGTCGTTTGGGGGATGGTTTGGGTTTTCACCCTTCAACGGCCTGTTTTCAAGTCTAAGTGTGATTATTTGCAAATAATCATCATACTCTCAATCCGGGAGATCCGGGACTACGCGATCAGTTCCTACAAGTTACATTGATCCCGTGCGAGGTGTTTGTGCCTCCTACGGGGTCGTTTGGTGGCTGGTTTTGGTTTTCATCCTTTAACGGTCTATTTTCAAGTCTAAGTGTGATTTTTGCAAATTATCATCATACTCTCAACCCGAGACTACCCGATCAGTTCCTACAAGTTACATTGGTCCCGTGCGAGGTGTTCGTGCCTCCTACGGGGTCGTTTGGGGGATGGTTTGGGGTTTAAGCCTCTAACGGCCTCTTTTCAAGTCTAAGTGTGATTTTTGCAAACTATCATCATACTCTCAAACCGGGAGGCCCGGGACTACGCGGTCAGTTTTGACAAGTTACATTGGTCCCGTGCGAGGTGTTCGTGTCTCCTACTTGGTCATTTGTGAGCTGGTTTGGGTTTTCACACTTTAATGGCCTGTTTTCAAGTCTAAGTGTGATTTTTGCAAATTGTCATGATCGGGAAACTCGGGACTACGTGGTCAGTTCCTACAAGTTACATTGGTCCCGTGCGAGGTGTTCGTGCCTCCTAAGAGGTCGTTTGGGGGCTTGTTTCGGTTTTCACCCTTTAACGACCTGTTTTCAAGTCTAAGTGTGATTTTTTCAAATTATCGTCATACTCTCAAATCGGGAGACTCGGGACTACGCAGTGAGTTCCTGCAAGTTACATTGGTCCCGTATGAGTTGTTCGTGCCTCCTACGGGGTCGTTTGGGGGCTGGTTTGGGTTTTCACCCTCTAACGGCCTGTTTTCAAGTCTAAGTGTGATTTTTACAAATTATCGTCATACTCTCAAACCGAGAGATCCGGGACTACGCGTCCAATTCCTACAAGTTACATTGGTCCCGTCCGAGGTGTTCGTGCCTCCTACGGGGTCGTTTGGGGGCTGGTTTGGGTTTTCACCCTTTAACGGCCTGTTTTCAAGTCTAAGTATGGTTTTTGGAAATTATCGTCATACTCTTAACTCGGGACTACGCGATCAGTTCCTACAAGTAACATTGGTCCCGTGCGAGGTGTTCGTGCCTCCTACGGGGTCGTTTGGGGGCTGGTTTGGGTTTTCACCCTTTAACAGCCTATTTTCAAGTCTAAGTGTAATTTTTGCAAATTATCGGCATACTCTCAACCCGAGACTACGCGATCAGTTCCTACAACTTACATTGGTCCCGTGCGAGGTGTTCATGGCTCCTACGGGGTCGTTCGGGGGCTGGTTTGGGTTTTCACCCTTTAACGACCTATTTTCAAGTCTAAGTGTGATTTTTGCAAATAATCGTCATACTCTCAAACCGGGAGACCCGGGACTACGCGACCAGTTCCTACAAGTTACATTGGTCCCGTGCGAGGTGTTCGTGCCTCCTATGGGGTCGTTTGGGAGCTGGTTTAGGTTTTCACCCTTTAACGGCCTATTTCAAGTCTAAGTGTTATTTTTCAAAATATCATCAAACTCTCAAATCGGGAGACCCGAGACTACGCGGTCAATTACTACAAGTTAAATTGGTCCCGTGCGAGGTGTTCGTGCCTTCTACGGGGTCGTTTGGGGGCTGGTGTGGGTTTTAACCTTTAACGGCCTGTTATCAAGTCTAAGTGTGATTTTTTCAAATTATCGTCAAACTCTCAAATCGGGAGACTCGGGACTACGCCGTCAGTTCCTACAAGTTACATTGGTCCCGTACGAGGTGTTCGTGCCTCCTACGGGGTCATTTGGGGGATGGTTTGGGTTTTCACCCTTTAACGGTCTGTTTTCAAGTCTAAGTGTGAGTTTTGCAAATTATCGTCATACTCTCAAACCGGGAGACCTGAAACTATGCGACTAGTTCCTACAAGTTACATTGATCCCGTGCAAGGTGTTCGTGCCTCCCAAGGGGTCGTTTAGGGGCTGGTTTGGGTTTTAACCCTTTAACGGCCTGTTTTCAAGTCTAAGTGTGATTTTACAAATTATCGTAAAACTCTTAAACCGGGAGACCCGGGACTACGCGGTCAGTTCCTATAAGTTACATTAGTCCCGTGCGAGGTGTTCGTGCCTCCTACGGGGTCGTTTGGGGGCTGGTTTGGGTTTTCACCCTTTAACGGCCTATTTTAATGTATAAGTGTGATTTTTGGAAATTATCGTCATACTCTCAAACCGAGAGATCCGGAACTACGCGGTCAGTTCTTTCAAGTTACATTGGTCCCGTGCGAGGTGTTCGTGCCTCCTAGGGGGTCGTTTGGGAGCTGATTTGGGTTATCACGCTTTAACGGCCTGTTTTCAAGTCTAAGTGCGATTTTTGCAAAATATCATCATACTCTCAAACCAGGACTACGCGGCCAGTTCTTACAAGTTACATTGGTCAAGTGCGTGGTGTTCGTACCTCCTACGGGGTCGTTTGGGGGCTGGTTTGGGTTTTCACCCTTTAACGGCCTGTTTTCAAGTCTAAGTGTGATTTTTGCAAATTATCATCATACCCTCAGCCCGGGACTATGCGATCAGTTCCTACAAGTTACATTGATCCCGTGCGAGGTGTTTGTGACTCCCATTGGGTCTTTTGGGGGCTGGTTTGGGTTTTCACCCTTTAACGACCTATTTTCAAGTCTAAGTCTGATTTTTGCAAATTATCGTCTTACTTTCAAATCGGGAGACCCGGGACTACGCGGTCAGTTCCTACAAGTTACATTGGTCCCGTGCGAGGTGTTCGTGCCTCCTATGGGGTCGTTTGGGAGCTGGTATAGGTTTTCACCCTTTAACGGCCTGGTTTCAAGTCTAAGTGTGATTTTTGCAAATTATCGTCAAACTCTCAAACCGGGAGACCCGAGACTACGCGGTCAGTTCGTACAAGTAACACTGGTCCCGTGCGAGGTGTTCGTGCCTTCTACGGGGTTGTTTGGGGGCTCGTTTGGGTTTTCACCCTTTAACGGCCTGTTTTCAAGTCTAAGTTTGATTTTTGCAAATTATCGTCATACTCTCAAACCGGGAGACCCGAGACTACGCGGTCAGTTCCTACAAGTTACATTGGTCCCGTGCGAGGTGTTCGTGCCTACCATGGGATCGTTTCGGAGCTGGTTTAGGTTTTCACCCTTTAATGACCTATTTTGAAGTCTAAGTGTGATTTTTGCAAATTATCGTCAAACCCTCAAACCGGGAGACCCAGGACTACGTGGTCAGTTCCTACAAGTTACATTGGTCCCGTGCGAGGTGTTCGTGCCTCCTACGGGGTCGTTTGGGGGCTGGTTTTGATTTTAACCCTTTAACGACCCGTTTTCAAGTCTAAGTGTGATTTGGAAAATTATTGTCATACTCTCAAATCGGGAAACCCGGGACTACGCGGTCAGTTCCTACAAGTTACATTGGTCCCGTGCGAGGTGGTCGTGCCTCCTACGGGGTCGTTTGGGGGATGGTTTGGGTTTTCACCCTTCAACGGCCTGTTTTCAAGTCTAAGTGTGATTATTTGCAAATTATCATCATACTCTCAATCCGGGAGATCCGGGACGACGCGATCAGTTCCTACAAGTTACATTGATCCCGTGCGAGGTGTTTGTGCCTCCTACCGGGTCGTTTGGTGGCTGGTTTTGGTTTTCATCCTTTAACGGTCTATTTTCAAGTCTAAGTGTGATTTTTGCAAATTATCATCATACTCTCAACCCGAGACTACGCGATCAGTTCCTACAAGTTACATTGGTCCCGTGCGAGGTGTTCGTGCCTCCTACGGGGTTGTTTGGGGGATGGTTTGGGTATTTACCCTTTAACGGCCTGTTTTCAAGTCGAAGTATGGTTTTTGCAAATTATCGTCATACTCTCAACCTGGGACTACGCGATCAGTTCTTACAAGTTACATTGGTCCCGTGCGAGGTGTTCGTGCCTCCTACGGGGTCATTTGGGGGCTAGTTTGGGGTTTCAGCCTTTAATGACCTGTTTTCAAGTCTAAGTCTGATTTTTGCCAATTATCATCATACTCTCAAACCGGGAGGGCCGGGACTCCGCGGTCAGTTTCGACAAGTTACATTGGTCCCGTGTGAGGTGTTCGTGTCTCCTACGAGGTCGTTTGTGAGTTGGTTTGGGTTTTCACCCTCTAATGGCCTATTTTCAAGTCTAAGTGTGATTTTTGCAAATTGTCATCATCGGGAAACTCGGGACTACGTGGTCAGTTCCTACAAGTTACATTGGTCCCGTGCGAGGTGTTCGTACCTCCTTATGGGTCGTTTGGGGGCTTGTTTCGGTTTTCACTATTTAACGACCTGTTTTGAAGTCTAAGTGTGATTTTTGCAAATTATCATCATACTCTCAAATCGGAAGACCCGGGACTACGCAGTCAGTTCCTACATGTTACATTGGTCCCGTGCCTGTTGTTCGTTCCTCCTACGGGGTCGTTTGGGGGCTGGTTTGGGTTTTCACCCTATAACGGCTTGTTTTCAAGTCTAAGTGTGATTTTTACAAATTATCGTCATACTCTCAAACCGAGAGATCCGGGACTATGCGATCAGTTCTTACAAGTTACATTGGTCCCGTGCGAGGTGTTCGTGCCTCCTACGGGGTCGTTCGGGAGCTGTTTTGGGTTTTCACCCTTTAACGGCCTGTTTTCAAGTCTATGTGTGATTTTTGCAAATTATCAATATACACTCAAACCGGGACTACGCGGTCAGTTCCTATAAGTTACATTGGTCACGTGCGAGGTGTTTGTGCCTCCTACGGGGTCATTTGGGGGCTGGTTTGGGTTTTCACCCTTTAACGGCCTATTTTCAAGTCTAAGTGTAATTTTTGCAAATTATCGTCATACTCTCAACCCGAGACTACGCGATCAGTTCCTACAAGTTACATTGGTCCCGTACGAGGTGATCGTGGCTCCTACGGGGTCATTTGGGGGTTGGGTTAGGTTTTCTCCCTTTAACGACCTATTTTCAAGTCTAATTGTGATTTTTGCAAATTATTGTCATACTCTCAAATCGGGAGACCCGGGACTACGCGGTCAGTTTCGACAAGTTACATTGGTCCCGTACGAGGTGTTCGTGTCTCCTACGGGGTCGTTTGTGAGCTGGTTTGGGTTTTCACCCTTTAATGGCCTATTTTCAAGTCAAAGTGTGATTTTTGCAAATTATCATCTAACTCTAAAATCGCGAGACCCGGGACTACGCGGTCAATTCCTACAAGTTACATTGGTCCCGTACGAGGTGTTCGTGCCTCCTACGGGGTCGTTTGGGGGCTGGTTTGGGTTTTCACCTTTAACGACCTGTTATCAAGTTTAAGTGTGATTTTTTCCAATTATCGTCAAACTCTCAAACTGGGAGATCCGAGACTCCGCGGTCAGTTCCTAATAGTTACATTTGTCCCGTACGAGGTGTTCGTGCCTCCTACGGGATCGTTTGGGAGCTGGTTTAGATTTTCACCCTTTAACGGTCTATTTTCAAGTCTAAGTGTGATTTTTGCAAATTATGGTCATACTCTCAAACTGGGAGACCCGGAACTACGCGGTCAGTTCCTACAAGTTCCATTGGTCCCGTGCGAGGTGTTCGTGCCTCCTATAGGGTCGTTTGGAAGCTGGTTTAGGTTTTCACCCTTTAACGGCCTATTTCAAGTCAAAGTGTGATTTTTGCAAATTATCGTCAAACTCTCAAACCGGGAGACCCGGGACTACGCGGTCAGTTCCTATAAGTTACATTGGTCCCGTGCGTGGTGTTCGTGCCTCCTACGGGGTCGTTTGGGAGCTGGTTTGGGTTTTCACCCTTTAACGGCCTATTTAAAGTATAAGTGTGATTTTTGAAAATTATCGTCATACTCTCAAACCGAGAGATCCGGGACTATGCGGTCAGTTCTTACAAGTTACATTGGTCCTGTGCGAGGTGTTCGTGCCTCCTACGGGGTCGTTCGGGAGCTGTTTTGGGTTTTCACCCTTTAACGGCCTGTTTTCAAGTCTATGTGTGATTTTTGCAAATTATCAATATACTCTCAAACCGGGACTACGCGGTCAGTTCCTATAAGTTACATTGGTCACGTGCGAGGTGTTTGTGCCTCCTACGGGGTCATTTGGGGGCTGGTTTGGGTTTTCACCCTTTAACGGCCTATTTTCAAGTCTAAGTGTAATTTTTGCAAATTATCGTCATACTCTCAACCCGAGACTACGCGATCAGTTCCTACAAGTTACATTGGTCCCGTACGAGGTGATCGTGGCTCCTACGGGGTCATTTGGGGGTTGGGTTAGGTTTTCTCCCTTTAACGACCTATTTTCAAGTCTAATTGTGATTTTTGCAAATTATTGTCATACTCTCAAATCGGGAGACCCGGGACTACGCGGTCAGTTTCGACAAGTTACATTGGTCCCGTACGAGGTGTTCGTGTCTCCTACGGGGTCGTTTGTGAGCTGGTTTGGGTTTTCACCCTTTAATGGCCTATTTTCAAGTCAAAGTGTGATTTTTGCAAATTATCGTCTAACTCTAAAATCGCGAGACCCGGGACTACGCGGTCAATTCCTACAAGTTACATTGGTCCCGTACGAGGTGTTCGTGCCTCCTACGGGGTCGTTTGGGGGCTGGTTTGGGTTTTCACCTTTAACGACCTGTTATCAAGTTTAAGTGTGA
Source organism: Sambucus nigra (assembly GCA_949130495.1). Lineage (NCBI taxonomy): Eukaryota > Viridiplantae > Streptophyta > Magnoliopsida > Dipsacales > Adoxaceae > Sambucus > Sambucus nigra. Next base: position 526,916,103 of record OX422209.1, read on the forward strand.
TTTTTTCCAATTATCGTCAAACTCTCAAACTGGGAGATCCGAGACTCCGCGGTCAGTTCCTAATAGTTACATTTGTCCCGTACGAGGTGTTCGTGCCTCCTACGGGATCGTTTGGGAGCTGGTTTAGATTTTCACCCTTTAACGGTCTATTTTCAAGTCTAAGTGTGATTTTTGCCAATTATGGTCATACTCTCAAACTGGGAGACCCGGAACTACGCGGTCAGTTCCTACAAGTTCCATTGGTCCCGTGCGAGATGTTCGTGCCTCCTATAGGGTCGTTTGGAAGCTGGTTTAGGTTTTCACCCTTTAACGGCCTATTTCAAGTCAAAGTGTGATTTTTGCAAATTATCGTCAAACTCTCAAACCGGGAGACCCGGGACTACGCGGTCAGTTCCTATAAGTTACATTGGTCCCGTGCGTGGTGTTCGTGCCTCCTACGGGGTCGTTTGGGAGCTGGTTTGGGTTTTCACCCTTTAACGGCCTATTTAAAGTATAAGTGTGATTTTTGAAAATTATCGTCATACTCTCAAACCGAGAGATCCGGGACTACGCGGTCAGTTGTTATAAGTTACATTGGTCCCGTGCGAGGTGTTCGTGCCTCCTACGGGGTCGTTTCGGAGCTGATTTGGGTTTTCACGCTTTAACGGCCTGTTTTCAAGTCTAACTGCAATTTTTTCAAATTATCATCATACTCTCAAACCGGGACTACGCGGCCAGTTCCTACAAGTTACATTGGTCACGTGCGAGGTGTTTGTGCCTCCTACGGGGTCATTTGGGGGCTGATTTGGGTTTTCACCCTTTAACGGCCTGTTTTCAAGTCTAAGATTGATTTTTGTAAATTATGATCATACTCTCAACCCGGGACTACGCGATCAGTTCCTACAAATTACATTGATCCCGTGCGAGGTGTTCGTGCCTCCCATGGGGTCTTTTGGGGGCTAGTTTGGGTTTTCACCCTTTAACGGCCTATTTTCAAGTCTAAGTGTGATTTTGCAAATTATCGTCATACTTTAAAACCAGGAGACCTGGGACTACGCGGTCAGTTCCTACAAGTTACATTGGTCCCGTGCGAGGTGTTCGTTCCTCGTATGGGGTCGTTTGGGAGCTTGTATAGGTTTTCACCCTTTAACGACCTGTTTTCAAGTCTAAGTGTGATTTTTGCAAATTATCGTCAAACTCTCAAACCGGGAGACCCGAGACTATGCGGTCAGTTCGTACAAGTATCATTGGTCCCATGCGAGGTGTTCGTGCCTTCTACGGGGTCATTTGGGGGTTGGTTTGGGTTTTCACCCTTTAACGGCCTGTTTTCAAGTCTAAGTGTGATTTTTGCAAATTATCGTCATACTCTAAAACCGGGAGACCCGGGACTACGCGGTCAGTTCCTACAAGTTACATTAGTCCCGTGCGAGGTGTTCGTGCCTGTTACAGGGTCGTTTGGGAGCTGATTTGGGTTTTCACCCTTTAACGGCCTGTTTTCAAGTCTAAGTGTGATTTTGGCAAATTATCATCATACTCTCAAACCGGGACTACGCGGCCAGTTCTTACAAGTTCATTGGTCACGTGCGAGGTGTTCGTGCCTCCTACGGGGTCGTTTTGGTTTTCACCCTTTAACGGCCTGTTTTCAAGTCTAAGTGTGATTTTTGAAAGTTATCGTCATACTCTGAACTCGGAACAACGCGATCAGTTACTACAAGTTACATTGGTCCCGTGCGAGGTGTTCGTGCCTCCTACAGGGTCGTTTGGGGGCTGGTTTGGGTTTTCACCCTTTAACGGCCTATTTTCAAGTCTAAGTGTGATTTTTGCAAATTATAGTCATACTCTCAAATCGGGAGACTCGGGACTACGCGGTCAGTTACTACAAGTTACATTGGTCCCGTGCGAGGTGTTCGTGCCTCCTATGGGGTCGTTTGGAAGCTGGTTTAGGTGTTCACCCTTTAACGGCCTGTTTTCAAGTCTAAGTGTGATTTTTGAAAATTATCATCAAACTCTCAAACCGGGAGACCTGGGACTACGCGGTCAGTTCCCACAAGTTACATTGATCCCGTGCGAGGTGTTCGTGCCTCCTACGGGGTCATTTGGGGGCTGGTTTGTATTTTATCCCTTTAACGGCCTGTTTTCAAGTCTAAGTGTGATTTGGCAAATTATTTTCATACTCTCAAATCGGGAAACCCGGGACTACGCGGTCAGTTCCTACAAGTTACATTGGTCCCGTGCTTGGTGGTCGTGGCTCCTACGGGGTCGTTTGGGGGATGGTTTGGGTTTTCAAACTTCAACGGCCTGTTTTCAAGTCTAAGTGTGATTATTTGCAAATTATCGTCATACTCTCAAACCGGGAGACCCGGGACTATACGATCAGTTCCTACAAGTTACATTGATCCCGTGCGAGGTGTTCGTGCCTCCTACGGGGTCGTTTGGTGGCTGGTTTGGGTTTTCACCCTTTAAAGGCCTGTTTTCAAGTCTAAGTGTGATTTTTGCAAATTATCGTCATACTCCCAAACCGGGAGACCCGGGACTACGCGATCAGTTCCTACAAGTTACATTGGTCCCGTGCGAGGTGTTTGTGCCTCCTACGGGTCGTTTGGGAGCTGGTTTGGGTTTTCACCCTTTAACGGCCTGTTTTCAAGTCTATGTGTGATTTTTTGAAATTATCATCATACTATAGACCCGGGACTACGCGGTCAGTTCCTACAAGTTACATTGGTCCCGTGCGAGGAGTTCGTGCCTCCTACGGGGTCGTTTGGGGACTGGTTTGGGTTTTCACCCTTTAACGGCCTGTTTTTAAGTCTAAGTGTGATTTTTGCAAATTATCATCATACTCTCAACCCGGGACTACGCGATCAGTTCCTATAGGTTACATTGGTCCCGTGCGAGGTTTTCGTGCCTCATACGGGGTCGTTTGGGGGCTGGTTTTGGTTTTCACCATTTAACGACCTGTTTTCAAGTCTAAGTGTGATTTTTGTAAATTATCATCATACTCTCAAACCGGGAGACTCGGGACTACGCGGTCAGTTCCTACAAGTTACATTGGTCCCGTGCGAGGTGTTCGTGACTCCTACGGGGTCGTTTGGGGGCTAGTTTCGGTTTTCACCGTTTAACGGCCTATTTTCAATTCTAAGTGTGATTTTTGCAAATTATTCTCACACTCTCAAACCGGGAGACCCAGGACAACGCGGTCAGTTCCTACAAGTTACGTTGGTCCCGTGCGAGGTGTTCGTGCCTCCTACGGGGTCGTTTGGGAGCTGGTTTAGGTTTTCACCCTTTTACGACATGTTTTCAAGTCTAATTGTGATTTTTGCAAATTATCGTCCAACTCTCAAACCGGGAGACCCGAGACTACGCGGTGAGTTCCTACAAGTTACATTGGTCCCGTGCGAGGTGTTTGTGCCTCCTACGGGGTCGTTTGGCGGCTGGTTTGGGTTTTCACCCTTTAACGACCTATTATCAAGTCTAAGTGTGATTTTTTCAAATTATCGTCAAACTCTCAAACCGGGAGACCCGAGACTATGCGGATAGTTCCTACAAGTTACAATTGTCCCGTACGAGGTGTTCGTGCCTCCTTCGGGATCGTTTGGGAGTTGGTTTAGGTTTTCACCCTTAAACGGCCTGTTTTCAAGTCTAAGTGTGATTTTTGCAAATTATCGTCAAACTCTCAAACCGGGAGACCCGGGACTATGCGTTCAGTTCCTACAAGTTACATTGGTCCCGTACGAGGTGTTCGTGCCTCCCACGGGGTCATTTGGAAGATGGTTTGGGTTTTCACCCTTTAACGACCTGTTTTCAAGTCTAAATGTGATTTGGCAAATTATTGTCATACTCTCAAATCGGGAAACCCGGGACTACGCGATCAGTTCCTAGAAGTTACATTGGTCCCGTGCGAGGTGTTCGTGCCTCCTATGGGGTCGTTTGGGGGTTGGTTTGGGTTTTCACCCTTTAACGGCCTGTTTTCAAGTCTAAGTGTGATTTGGCAAATTATTGTCATACTCTCAAATCGGGAAACCCGGGACTACGCGGTCAGCTCCTACATATTACATTGGTCCCGAGCGAGGTGTTCGTGCCTCCTACGGGGTCGTTTGGGGGATGGTTTGGGTTTTCACCCTTCAACGACCTGTTTTCAAGTCTAAGTGTGATTTTTGAAATTATCGTCATACTCTCATACAGGGAGACCCGGGACTACGCGATCAGTTCCTACAAGTTACATTGATCCCGTGCGAGGTGTTCGTGCCTCCTACGGGGTCATTTGGGGGATGGTTTGGGTTTTCACCCTTTAACGGCCTGTTTTCAAGTCTAAGGGTGATTTTTGCAAATTATCGTCATACTCTAAAACCAGGAGACCCGGGACTACGGGGTCAGTTCGTACAAGTTACATTGGTCCCGTGCGAGGTGTTCGTGCCTCCTACGGGGTCGTTTGGAAGCTGATTTGGGTTTTCACCCTTTAACGGCCTGTTTTCAAGTCTAAGTGCGATTTTTTCAAATTATCATCAAACTCTCAAATCGGGACTACGCGACCAGTTCCTAGATGTTACATTGGTCCCGTGCGAGGTGTTCGTGCCTCCTACGGGGTCGTTTGGTGGCTGGTTTGGGTTTTCACCCTTTAACGGCCTATTATCAAGTCTAAGTGTGATTTTTGCAAATTATCGTCATACTCTCAAATCGGGAGACTTGATACTAAGCAGTCAGTTCCTAAAAGTTACATTCGTCCCGTGCGAGGTGTTCGTGCCTCCTATGGGGTCGTTTGGGAGCTGGTTTAGGTGTTCACCCTTTAACGGCCTGTTTTCAAGTCTAAGTGTGATTTTTGCAAATTATCATCAAACTCTCAAATCGGGAGACCCGGGACTACGCGGTCAGTTCCTACAAGTTACATTGGTCCCGTGCGAGGTGTTCGTGCCTCCTACGGGGTCGTTTGGGTGCTGGTTTGGGTTTTCACCCTTTAACGGCCTGTTTTCAAGTCTAAGTGTTATTTGGAAAATTATTGTCATACTCTCAAATCGGGAAACCCGGGACTACACGGTCAGTTCCAACAAGTTACATTGGTCCCGTGCGAGGTGCTCGTGCCTCATACGGGGTTGTTTGGGGGATGGTTTGGGTTTTCACCCTTCAACGGCCTGTTTTCAAGTCTAAGTGTGATTTTTGCAAATTATCGTCATACTCTCAAACCGGGAGACCCGGGACTACGCCGTCAGTTCCTACAAGTTACATAGACCCCGTGCGAGGTGTTCGTGCCTCCTACGGGGTCGTTTGGGGGATGGTTTGGGTGTTCACCCTTTAACGGCCTGTTTTCAAGTCTAAGTGTGATTTTTGCAAATTATCGTCATACTCTCAAATCGGGAGACCCGGGACTACGCGATCAGTTCCTACAAGTTACATTGATCCCGTGCGAGGTGTTCGTGCCTCCTACGGGGTCGTTTGGGGGCTGGTTTGGGTTTTCACCCTTTAACGGCCTATTTTCAAGTCTAAGTGTGATTTTTGCAAATTATCGTCATACTCTAAAATCGGGAGACACGGGACTACGCGGTCAGTTCCTACAAGTTACATTGGTCCCGTGCGAGGTGTTCGTGCCTCCTACGGGGTCGTTTGGGAGTTGATTTGGGTTTTCACCCTTTAACGGCCTGTTTTCAAGTCTAAGTGTGATTTTTGCAAATTATCATCATACTCTCAAACCGGGACTATGCGGCCAGTTCCTACAAGTTCATTGGTCACGTACGAGGTGTCCGTGCCTCCTATGGGGTCGTTTTGGTTTTCACCCTTTAACGGCCTGTTTTCAAGTCTAAGTGTGATTTTTGAAAATTATCGTCATACTCTCAACCCGGAACAACGCGATCAGTTCCTACAAGTTACATTGGTCCTGTGCGAGGTGTTCGTGCCTCCTACAGGGTCGTTTGGGGGCTGGATTGGGTTTTCACGCTTTAACGGCCTATTTTCGAGTCTAAGTGTGATTTTTGCAAATTATCGTCATACTCTCAAACCGGGAGACCCGGGACTATGCGAACAGTTCCTACAAGTTACAATTGTCCCGTACGAGGTGGTCGTGCCTCCTACGGGATCGTTTGGGAGTTGGTTTAGGTGTTCACCCTTTAACGGCCTGTTTTGAAGTCGAAGTGTGATTTTTGCAAATTATCGTCAAACTCTCAAACCGGGAGACCCGGGACTATGCGGTCAGTTCCTACAAGTTACATTGGTCCTGTGCGAGGTGTTCGTGCCTCCTTCGGGGTCATTAGGCGAATGGTTTGGGTTTTCACCCTTTAACGGCCTATTTTCAAGTCTAAATGTGACTTGGCAAATTATTGTCATATTCTCAAATCGGGAAACCCGGGACTACGCGATCAGTTCCTACAAGTTACATTGGTCCCGTGCGAGGTGTTCGTGCCTCCTATGGGGTCGTTTGGGGGCTGGTTTGGGTTCTCACCCTTTAACGGCCTGTTTTCAAGTCTAAGTGTGATTTGGCAAATTATTGTCATACTCTCAAATCGGGAAACTCGGGACTACGCGGTCAGTTCCTACAAGTTACATTGGTCCCGTACGAGGTGTTCGTGCCTCCTACGGGGTCATTTGGGGGATGGTTTGGGTTTTCACCCTTCAACGGCCTGTTTTTAGTCTAAGTGTGATTTTTGCAAATTATCGTAATACTCTCAAATCGGGAGACCCGGGACTACGCGATCTGTTCCTACAAGTTACATTGATCCCGTGCGATGTGTTCGTGCCTCCTACGGGGTCGTTTGGGGGCTGGTTTGGGATTTCACCTTTTAACGGCCTGTTTTCAAGTCTAAGTGTGATTTTTGCAAATTATCGTCATACTCTAAAATCGGGAGACCCGGGACTATGCGGTCAGTTTGTACAAGTTACATTGGTCCCGTGCGAGGTGTTCGTGCCTCCTACGGGGTCATTTGGGGGATGGTTTGGGTTTTCACCCTTCAACGGCCTGTTTTTAGTCTAAGTGTGATTTTTGCAAATTATCGTAATACTCTCGAATCGGGAGACCCGGGACTACGCGATCTGTTCCTACAAGTTACATTGATCCCGTGCGATGTGTTCGTGCCTCCTACGGGGTCGTTTGGAAGCTGATTTGGGTTTTCACCCTTTAACGGCCTGTTTTCAAGTCTAAGTGCGATTTTTGTAAATTATCATCATACTCTCAAACTGGGACTACGCGGCCAGTTCCTACAAGTTACATTGGTCCCGTGCGAGGTGTTTGTGCCTCCTACGGGGTCGTTTGGGGGCTGGTTTGGGTTTTCACCATTTAATGGCCTATTTTCAAGTCTAAGTGTGATTTTTGCAAATTATCGTCATACTCTCAAATCGGGAGACCCAAGACTACGCGGTCAGTTCCTACAAGTTACATTGGTCCCGTGCGAGGTGTTCGTGCCTCCTATGGTGTCGTTTGGGAGCTGGTTTAGGTGTTCACCCTTGAACGACCTGTTTTCAAGTCTAAATGTGATTTTTGCTAATTATCATCAAACTCTCAAACCGGGAGACCCGGGACTACGCGGTCAGTTCCTACAAGTTACATTCGTCCCGTACGAGGTGGTCATGCCTCCTATGTGGTTGTTTGGGTGCTGGTTTGGGTTTTCACCCTTTAACGGCCTGTTTTCAAGTCTAAGTGTTATTTGGAAAATTATTGTCATACTCTTAAATCGGGAAACCCGGGACTACGCGGTCAGTTCCAACAAGTTACATTGGTCCCGTGCGAGGTGTTCGTGCCTCATACGGGGTCGTTTGGGGGATGGTTTGGGTTTTCACCCTTCAACTGCCTGTTTTCAAGTCTAAGTGTGATTTTTGCAAATTATCGTCATACTCTCAAACCGGGAGACCCGGGACTACGCGGTCAGTTCCTACAAGTTACATTGATCCCGTGCGAGGTGTTCGTGCCTCCTACGGGGTCATTTGGGGGCTGGTTTGAGTTTTCACCCTTTAACGGCCCTTTTTCAAGTCTAAGTGTGATTTTTGCAAATTATCATCATACTCTCAAATCGGGAGACCCGGGGCAACGCGGTCAGTTCTTACAAGTTACATTGGTCCCGTGCGAGGTGTTCTTGCCTCCTATGAGGTCGTTTGGGAGATGGTTTGGGTTTTCACCCTTTTTCAAGTCTAAGCGTGATTTTTGTAAATTATCATCATACTCTCAAACCGGGACTACGCGGTCAGTTCCAACAAGTTACATGGGTCCCGTGGGAGGTGTTCGTGCCTCCTACGGTGTCGTTTGGGGGCTGGTTTGGGTTTTTACCCTTTAACGACCTGTTATCAAGTCTAAGTATGGTTTTTGCAAATTATCGTCATACTCACAACCCGGGAGTACGCGATCAATTTCTACAAGTTACATTGGTCCCGTGCGAGGTGTTCGTGCCTCCTACGGGGTCGTTTGGGGGCTGGTTTGGGTTTTCAGCGTTTAACGGCCTATTTTCAAGTCTAAGTGTGATTTTTGCAAATTATCGTCATACTCTCAAACCGGGAGGCCCGGGACTACGCGGTCAGTTTTGACAAGTTACATTGGTCTCGTACGAGGTGTTCGTGTCTCCTACGGGGTCGTTTGTGAGCTGGTTTGGGTTTTCACCCTTTAATGGCCTGTCTTCAAGTCTAAGTGTGATTTTTGCAAATTGTCATCATCGGGAAACTCGGGACTACGTGGTCAGTTCCCACAAGTTACATTGGTCCCGTGCGAGGTGTTCGTGCCTCTTACGGGGTCGTTTGGGGGCTGGTTTGGGTTTTCACCCTTTAACGGCCTGTTTTCAAGTTTAAATGTGATTTTTAAAATTATCGTCATACTCTCAAACCGAGAGACCCGGGACTACCCGGTCAGTTCCAACAAGTTACATTCATCCCGTGCGAGGTGTTCGTGCCTCCAACGGGGTCGTTTGGGGGCTGGTTTGGGTTTTCACCCTTTAACGGCCTGTTTTCAAGTCTAAGTGTGATTTTTGCAAATTATCATCATACTCTCAAACCGGGAGACCCATGACAACGCGGTCAGTTCTTACAAGTTACATTGGTCCCGTGCGAGGTGTTCGAGCCTCCTACGTGGTCGTTTGGGAGATGGTTTGGGTTTTCACGCTTTAACGGCCAGTTTTCAAGTCTAAGTGTGATTTTTGCAAATTATCATCATACTCTCAAACCGGGACTACGCGGTCAGTTCTTAGAAGTTACATGGGTCCCGTGCGAGGTGTTCGTGCCTCCTACGGGGTCGTTTGGGGGATGGTTTGGGTATTTACCCTTTAACGGCCTGCTTTCAAGTCTAAGTATGGTTTTTGCAAATTATCGTCATACTCTTAACCTGGGACTACGCGATCAGTTCTTACAAGTTACATTGGTCCCGTGCGAGGTGTTCGTGCCTCCTACGGGGTCGTTTGGGGGCTGGTTTGGGTTTTCAGCCTTTAACGGCCTATTTTCAAGTCTAAGTGTGATTTTTGCAAATTATCGTCATACTGTCAAACTGGGAGGCTCGGGACTATGCCGTCAGTTTCGACAAGTTACATTGGTCCCTTACGAGGTGTTCGTGTCTCCTACGGGGTCGTTTGTGAGCTGGTTTGGATTTTCACCCTTAAATGGCCTGTTTTCAAGTCCAAGTGTGATTTTTGTAAATTGTCATCATCAGGAAACCCGGGACTATGTGGTCAGTTCCCACAAGTTACATTGGTCCCGTGCGAGGTGTTCATGCCTCCTACGGGGTCGTTTGGGGGCTGGTTTGGGTTTTCACCTTTTAACGGACTGTTTTCAAGTCTAAATGTGATTTTTGAAAATTATCGTCATACTCTCAAATCGGGAGACCCGGGAATACGCAGTCAGTTCCTACAAGTAACATTGGTCCCGTGCGAGGTGTTCGTGCCTCCTACGGGGTCGTTTGGGGGATGGTTTGGATTTTCACCCTTCAACGGCCTGTTTTCAAGTCTAAGTGCGATTTTTGCAAATTATCATCAAACTCTCAAACCGGGACTACGCGGCCAGTTCCTAAATGTTACATTGGTCCCGTGCGAGGTGTTCGTGCCTCCTACGGGGTCGTTTGGGGGATGGTTTGGGTTTTCACCCTTTAACGGCCTATTTTCAAGTCTAAGTGTGATTTTTGCAAATTATCGTCATACTCTCAAATCGGGAGATTCGAGACTAAGCGGTCAGTTCCAACAAGTTACATTGGTCCTGTGCGAGGTGTTCGAGCCTCCTATGGGGTCGTTTAGAAGCTGGTTTAGGTGTTCACCCTTAACGGCCTGTTTTCAAGTCTAAGTGTGATTTTTGCAAATTATCATCAAACTCTCAAACCGGGAGACCCGGGACTACGCGGTCAGTTCCTACAAGTTACATTGGTCCCGTGCGAGGTGTTCGTGCCTCCTACGGGATCGTTTGGGTGCTGGTTTGGGTTTTCACCCTTTAACGGCCTGTTTTCAAGTCTAAGTGTTATTTGGAAAATTATTGTAATATTCTCAAATCGGGAAACCCGGGACTACGCGGTCAGTTCCAACAAGTTACATTTGTCCCGTGCGAGGTGTTCGTTCCTCATACGGGGTCGTTTGGAGGATGGTTTGGGTTTTCACCCTTCAACGGCCTGTTTTCTAGTCTAAGTGAGATTTTTGCAAATTATCGTCATACTCTCAGACCGAGAGAGCCGGGACTATGCGATCAGTTCCTACAAGTTTCATTGGTCCCGAGCGAGGTATTCGTGCCTCCTACGGGGTCATTTGGGAGTTGGTTTAGATTTTCACCCTTTAACGGCCTGTTTTCAAGTCCAAGTGTGATTTTTGCAAATTATCGTCAAACTCTCAAATCGGGAGACCCGGGACTACGCGGTCAATTCCTACAAGTTACATTGGTCCCGTGTGAGGTGTTCGTGCCTCCTACGGGGTCGTTTGGGGGCTGGTTTGGGTTTTCACCCTTTAACGGCCTGTTATCAAGTCTAAGTGTGATTTTTTCAAATTATCGTCAAACTCTCAAACCGGGAAACTCGGGACTACGCGGTCAGTTCCTACAAGTTACATTGGTCCCGTACGAGGTGTTCGTGCCTCCGACAGGATCGTTTGGGAGCTGGTTTAGGTTTTCACCTTTTAACGGTCTGTTTTCAAGTCTAAGTGTGATTTTTGCAAATTATCGTCATACTCTAAAACCGGGAGACCCAGGACTACGCGGTTAGTTCGTACAAGTTACATTGGTCCCGTGCGAGGTGTTCGTGCCTCCTACAGGGTCGTTTGGAAGCTGATTTGGGTTTTCACCCTTTAACGGCCAGTTTTCAAGTCTAAGTGCGATTTTTGCAAATTATCATCAAACTCTCAAACCGGGACTACGCGGCCAGTTCCTAGATGTTACATTGGTCCCGTGCGAGGTGTTCGTGCCTCCTACGGGGTCGTTTGGGGGATGGTTTGGGTTTTCACCCTTTAACGGCCTATTTTCAAGTCTAAGTGTGATTTTTGCAAATTATCGTCATACTCTCAAATCGGGAGATCCGAGACTAAGCGGTCAGTTCCAACAAGTTACATTGGTCCCGTGCGAGGTGTTCGAGCCTCCTATGGGGTCGTTTAGAAGCTGGTTTAGGTGTTCACCCTTTAACGGCCTGTTTTCAAGTATAAGTGTGATTTTTGAAAATTATCATCAAACTCTCAAACCGGGAGACCCGGGACTACGCCGTCAGTTCCTACAAGTTACATTGGTCCCGTGCGAGGTGTTCGTGCCTCCTACGGGATCGTTTGGGTGCTGGTTTGGGTTTTCACCCTTTAACGGCCTGTTTTCAAGTCTAAGTGTTATTTGGAAAATTATTGTCATACTCTCAAATCGGGAAACCCGGGACTACGCGGTCAGTTCCAACAAGTTACATTTGTCCCGTGCGAGGTGTTCGTGCCTCATACGGGGTCGTTTGGAGGATGGTTTGGGTTTTCACCCTTCAACGGCCTGTTTTCAAGTCTAAGTGTGATTTTTGCAAATTATCGTCATACTCTCAAACCGGGAGACCCGGGACTACGCCGTCAGTTCCTACAAGTTACATAGATCCCGTGCGAGGTGTTCGTGCCTCCCCCGGGGTCGTTTGGGGGCTGGTTTGAGTTTTCACCCTTCAACGGCCTATTTTCAAGTCTAAGTGTGATTTTTGCAAATTATCATCATACTCTCAAACCGGGAGACTCGAGACAACGCGGTCAGTTCTTACAAGTTACATTGGTCCCGTGCGAGGTGTTCGCGCCTCCTACGGGGTCGTTTGGGAGATGGTTTGTGTTTTCACCCTTTAATGGCCAGTTTTCAAGTCTAGGAGTGATTTTTGCAAATTATCATCATGCTCTCAAACCAGGACTACGTGGTCTGTTCCTACAAGTTACATGGGTCCCGTGCGAGGTGTTCGTGCCTCCTACGGGGTCGTTTGGGGTCTGGTTTGGGTTTTTACCCCTTAACGGCCTGTTTTCAAGTCTAAGTATTGTTTTTGCAAATTATCGTCATACTCTCAACCCGGGGCTACGCGATCAGTTCCTACAAGTTACATTGGTCCCGTGCGAGGTGTTCGTGCCTCCTACGGGGTCGTTTGGGGGCTGGTTTGGGTTTTCAGCCTTTAACGGCCTATTTTCAAGTCTAAGTGTGATTTTTACAAATTATCATCATACTCTCAAACCGGGATCCCTGGGACTACGTGGTCAGTTTCGACAAGTTACATTGGTGCCGTCCGAGGTGTTCGTGTCTCCTACGGGGTCGTTTGTGAGCTGGTTTGGGTTTTCGCCCTTTAATGGCCTGTTTTCAAGTCTAAGTGTGATTTTTTGCAAATTGTCCTCATCGGGAAACCCGGGACTACGTGGTCAGTTCCCACAAGTTACATTGGTCCCGTGCGAGGTGTTCGTGCCTCCTACGGGGTCGTTTGGGGGCTAGTTTGGGTTTTTACCCTTTAACGGCCTGTTTTCAAGTCTAACTGTGATTTTTGCAAATTATCATCATACTCTCAAACCGGGAGACCCGGGACAACGCGGTCAGTTCTTACAAGTTACATTGGTCCCGTGCGAGGTGTTCGTGCCTCCTACGGGGTCGTTTGGGAGATGGGTTGGGTTTTCACCCTTTAACGGCCAGTTTTCAAGTCTAAGTGTGATTTTTGCAAATTATCATCATACTCTCAAACCGGGACTACACGGTCAATTCCTACAAGTTACATTGGTCCCGTGCGAGGTGTTCGTGCCTCCTACGTGGTCGTTTGGGGGCTGGTTTGGGTTTTCAGCCTTTAACGGCCTATTTTCAAGTCTAAGTGTGATTTTTGCAAATTATCGTCATACTCTCAAACCGGGAGGCCCGGGACTACGCGTTCAGTTTCGACAAGTTACATTGGTCCCGTCCAAGGTGTTCGTGTCTCCTACGGGGTCGTTTGTGAGTTGGTTTGGGTTTTCACTCTTTAATGGCCTGTTTCAAGTCTAAGTGTGATTTTTGCAAATTGTCATCATCGGGAAACCCGGGACTACGTGGTCTGTTCCCACAAGTTACATTGGTCCCGTGCGAGGTGTTCGTGCCTCCTACGGGGTCGTTTGGGTGCTGGTTTGGGTTTTCACCCTTTAACGACCTGTTTTCAAGTCTAAATGTGATTTTTGAAAATTATCGTCATACTCTCAAGTCGGGAGACCCGGGACTACGCAGTCTGTTCCTACAAGTTACATTGGTCCCGTGCGAGGTGTTCGTGCCTCCTACGGGGTCGTTTGGGGGATGGTTTTGATTTTCACCCTTCAACGGCCTGTTTTCAAGTCTAAGTGTGATTTTTACAAATTATCATCATACTCTCAAACCGGGAGACCCGGGACTACGCGGTCAGTTCCTACAAGTTACATTGATCCCGTGCGAGGTGTTAGTTCCTCCTACGGGGTCGTTTGGGGGCTGGTTTGGGTTTTCACCCTTTAAGAGCCTGTTTTCAAGTCTAAGTGTGATTTTTGCAAATTATCATCATACTCTCAACCGGGGAGACCCGGGATAACGCGGTTAGTTCATACAAGTTACATTGGTCCCGTGCGAGGTGTTCGTGCCTCCTACAGGGTCGTTTGGGAGATGGTTTGGGTTTTCACCCTTTAATGACCAATTTTCAAGTCTAAGTGTGATTTTTGCAAATTATCATCATACTCTCAAACCGGGACTACGCGGTCAGTTCTTACAAGTTACATGGGTCCCGTGCGAGGTGTTCGTGCCTCCTACGGGGTCGTTTGGGGGCTGGTTTGGGTTTTTACCCTTTAACGGCCTGTTTTCAAGTCTAAGTCTGGTTTTTTCAAATTATCGTCATACTCTCAACCCGGGACTACGCGATCAGTTCTTACAAGTTACATTGGTCCCGTGCGAGGTGTTCGTGCCTCCTACGGGGTCGTTTGGGGGCTGGTTTGGGTTTTCAGCCTTTAACGACCTATTTTCAAGTCTAAGTGTGATTTTTGCAAATTATTGTAATACTCTCAAACCGGGAGGCTCGGGACTGCGCAACCAGTTTCGACAAGTTACATTGGTCCCGTACGAGGTGTTCGTGTCTCCTACGGGGTCGTTTGTGACCTGGTTTGGGTTTTTACCCTTTAATGGCCTATTTTCAAGTCTAAGTGTGATTTTTGCAAATTGTCATCATCGGGAAACCCGGGACTACGTGGTCAGTTCCCACAAGTTACATTGCTCACGTACGAGGTGTTCGTGCCTCCTACGGGGTCGTTTGGGGGCTGGTTTGGGTTTTCACCCTTTAACGCCCTGTTTTCAAGTCTAAATGTGATTTTTGCAAATTATCATCATACTCTGAAATCGGGAGACCCGAGACTACACAGTCAGTTCCTACAAGTTACATTGGTCCCGTGCGAGTTGTTCGTGCCTCGTACGGAGTCGTTTGGGGGCTGGTTTGGGTTTTCACCCTCTAACGACCTGTTTTCAAGTCTAAGTGTGATTTTTGCAAATTATCATCATACTCTCAAACTGAGAGATCCGAGACTACGCGGTCAGTTCTTACAAGTTACATTGGTCCCGTGCTAGGTGTTCGTGCCTCCTACGGGGTCGTTTGGGGCTGGTTTGGGTTTTCACCCTTTAACGGCCTGTTTTCAAGTCTAAGTGTGATTTTTGCAAATTATCGTCATACTCTAAAACCGGGAGACCCGGGAGTACGCGGTCAGTTTGTACAAGTTACATTGGTTCCGTACGAGGTGTTCGTGCCTCCTACGGGGTCGTTTGGAAGCTGATTTGGATTTCCACCCTTTAACGGCCTGTTTACAAGTCTAAGTGCGATTTTTGCAATTTATCATCATACTCTCAAACCGGGACTACGCGGCCCGTTCCTACAAGTTACATTGGTCCCGTGCGAGGTGTTCGTGCCTCCTACGGGGTCGTTTGGGGGATGGTTTGGGTTTTCACCCTTTAACGGCCTATTTTCAAGTCTAAGTGTGATTTTTGCAAATTATCGTCATACTCTAAAATCGGGAGACCATTGACTACGCGGTCAGTTCCTACAAGTTACATTGGTCCCGTGCGAGGTGTTCGTGCCTCCTATTGGGTCGTTTGGGAGCAGGTTTAGGTGTTCACCCTTTAACGACCTGTTTTCAAGTCTAAGTGTGATTTTTGCAAATTATCATCAAACTCTCAAACCTGGAGACCCGGGACTATGCCGTCAGTTCCTACAAGTTACATTGGTCCCGTACGAGGTGTTCATGCCTCCTACGTGGTTGTTCGGGTGCTGGTTTGGGTTTTCACCCTTTAATGGCCTGTTTTCAAGTCTAAGTGTTATTTGGAAAATTATTGTCATACTCTCAAATCGGGAAACCCGGGACTACGCGGTCAGTTCCAACAAGTTACATTGGTCCCGTGCGAGGTATTCGTGCCTCATACGAGGTCGTTTGGGTTTTCACCCTTCAACTGCCTGTTTTCAAGTCTAAGTGTGATTTTTGCAAATTATCATCATACTCTCAAGCCGGGAGACCCGGGACAACGCGGTCAGTTCTTATAAGTTACATTGGTCCCGTGCGAGGTGTTCGTGCCTCCTACGTGGTCGTTTGGGAGATGGTTTGGGTTTTCACCCTTTAACCGCCAGTTATCAAGTCTTTGGGTGATTTTTGCAAATTATCATCATACTCTCAAACCGGGACTACGCGGTCAGTTCTTACAAGTTACATGGGTCCCGTGCGAGGTGTTCGTGCCTCCTACGGGGTCGTTTGGGGGCTGGTTTGGGGTTTTACCCTTTAACGACCTGTTTTCAAGTCTAAGTACGGTTTTTGCAAATTATCGTCATACTCTCAACCCGGGACTACGCGATCAGTTCTTACAAGTTACATTGGTCCCGTGCGAGGTGTTCGTGCCTCCTACGGGGTCGTTTGGGGGCTGGTTTGGGTTTTCAGCCTTTAACGTGTATTATCAAGTCTAAGTGTGATTTTTGCAAATTATTGTCATACTCTCAAACTGGGAGGCCCGGGACTACGCGATCAGTTTCGACAAGTTACATTGGTCCCTTACGAGGTGTTCGTGTCTCCTACGGGGTCGTTTGTGAGCTGGTTTGGATTTTCACCCTTTAATGGCCTGTTTTCAAGTCTAAGTGTCATTTTTGTAAATTGTCGTCATCGGGAAACCCGGGACTACGTGGTCAGTTCCCACAAGTTACATTGGTCCCGTGCGAGGTGTTCGTGCCTCCTACGGGGTCGTTTGGGGGCTGGGTTTTCACCCTTTAACGGCCTCTTTTCCTGTCTAAATGTGATTTTTGCAAATTATTGTCATACTCTCAAATCGGGAGACCCGAGACTACGCAGTCAGTTCCTACAAGTTACATTGGTCCCGTGCGAGTTGTTCGTGCCTCCTACGGAGTCGTTTGGGGGCTGGTTTGGGTTTTCACCCTGTAACGGCCAGTTTTCAAGTCTAAGTGTGATTTTTGCAAATTATCATCATACTCTCAAACCGAGAGATCCGAGACTACGCGGTCAGTTCTTACAAGTTACATTGGTCCCGTGCGAGGTGTTTGTGCCTCCTAGGGGTCTTCTGGGAGCTGATTTGGGTTTTCACCCTTTAACGGCCTGTTTTCAAGTCTAAGTGTGATTTTTGCAAATTATCATCATACTCATAAACCGGGACTACGCGGTCAGGTCCTAAAAGTTACATTGGTCACGTGCGAGGTGTTCGTGCCTCCTACGGGGCCGTTTGGGGGCTGGTTTGTGTTTTCACCCTTTAACGGCCTATTTTCAAGTCTAAGTGTGATTTTTGCAAATTATCGTCATACTCTCAACCCGAGACTACGCGATCAGTTCCTATAAGTTACATTGGTCCCGTGCGAGGTGTTCGTGGCTCCTACGGGGTCGTTTTGGGGCTGGTTTGGGTTTTCACCCTTTAACGACCTATTTTCAAGTCTAAGTGTGATTTTTGGAAATTATCATCATACTCTCAAACCGGGAGAGTCGGGACTACGCGGTCAGTTCCTACAAGTATCATTGGTCCCGTGCGAGGTATTCGTGCCTCCTACGGGGTCGTTTGGGAGTTGGTCTAGATTTTCACCCTTTAACTGCCTGTTTTCAAGTCTAAGTGTGATTTTTGCAAATTATCGTCAAACTCTCAAATCGGGAGACCTGGGACTACGCGGTCAATTCCTACAAGTTACATTGGTCTCGTGCGAGGTCTTCGTGCCTCCTACAGGGTCGTTTGGGGGCTGGTTTGGGTTTTCACCCTTTAACGGCCTCTTATCAAGTCTAAGTGTGATTTTTTCAAATTATCGTCAAACTCTCAAACCGGGATACTCGGGACTACGCGGTCAGTTCCTACAAGTTACATTGATCCCGTGCGAGGTGTTCGTGCCTCCTATGGGGTCGTTTGGAAGCTGGTTTAGGTGTTCACCCTTTAACGGCCTGTTTTCAAGTCTAAGTGTAATTTTTGAAAATTATCATCAAACTCTCAAACCGGGAGACCCGGGACTACGCGGTCAGTTCTCACAAGTTACATTGGTCCTGTGCGAGGTGTTCGTGCCTCCTACGGGGTCGTTTGGGTGCTGGTTTGGGTTTTCACCCTTTAATGGCCTGTTTTCAAGTCTAAGTGTCATTTGGCAAATTATCGTCATACTCTCAAATCAGGAGACCCGGGACAACGCGATCTGTTCCTACAAGTTACATTGACCCCGTGCGAGGTGTTCGTGCCTCCTACGGGGTCGTTTGGGGGCTGTTTTGGGTTTTCACCCTTTAACGGCCTGTTTTCAAGTCTAAGTGTGATTTTGGAAATTATCGTCATACTCTAAAACCGAGAGACCCGGGAGTACGCGGTCAGTTTGTACAAGTTACATTGGTCCCGTGCGAGGTGTTCGTGCGTCCTACGGGGTCGTTTGGAAGCTGATTTGGATTTTCACCCTTTAACGGCCTGTTTACAAGTCTAAGTGCGATTTTTTGCAAATTATCATCATACTCTCAAACCGGGACTACGCGGCCCCTTCCTACAAGTTACATTGGTCCCGTGCGAGGTGTTCGTGCCTCCTACGGAGTCGTTTGGGGGCTGGTTTGGGTTTTCACCCTTTAACGGCCTATTTTCAAGTCTAAGTGTGATTTTTGCAAATTATCGTCATACTCTAAAATCGGGAGACCCAAGACTACGCGGTCAGTTCCTAAAAGTTACATTGGTCCCGTGCGAGGTGTTCGTGCCTCCAATTGGGTCGTTTGGGAGCAGGTTTAGGTGTTCACTCTTTAACGACCTGTTTTCAAGTCTAAGTGTGATTTTTGCAAATTATCATCAAACTCTCAAACCTGGAGACCTGGGACTACGCGGTCAGTTCCTACAAGTTACATTGGTCCCGTACGAGGTGTTCATGCCTCCTACGTGGTTGTTCGGGTGCTGGTTTGGGTTTTCACCCTTTAATGGCCTGTTTTCAAGTCTAAGTGTTATTTGGAAAATTATTGTCATACTCTCAAATCGGGAAACCCGGGACTACGCGGTCAGTTCCAACAAGTTACATTGGTCCCGTGCGAGGTATTCGTGCCTCATACGGGGTCGTTTGGGGGATGGTTTGGGTTTTCACCCTTCAACTGCCTGTTTTCAAGTCTAAGTGTGATTTTTGCAAATTATCGTCATACTCTCAAACCGGGAGACTCGGGACTACGCGATCAGTTCCTACAAGTTACATTGATCCTGTGCGAGGTGTTCGTGCCTCCTACGGGGTCATTTGGGGGCTGGTTTGAGTTTTCACCCTTTAACGGCCTGTTTTCAAGTCTAAGTGTGATTTTTGCAAATTATCATCATACTCTCAAATTGGGAGACCCGGGGCAACGCGGTCAGTTCTTACAAGTTACATTGGTCCCATGCGAGGTGTTCGTGCCTCCTACAGGGTCGTTTGGGAGATGGATTAGGTTTTCACCCTTTAACGGCCAGTTTTCAAGTCTAAGTGTGATTTTTATAAATTATCATCATACTCTCAAACCGGGACTACGCGGTCAGTTCCAACAAGTTACATGGGTCCCGTGCGAGGTGTTCGTGCCTCCTACGGGGTCGTTTGGGGGCTGGTTTGGGTTTTTACCCTTTAACGGCCTGTTTTCAAGTCTAAGTGTGATTTTTGCAAATTATCGTCATACTCTCAAACCGGGAGGCCTAAAACTACGCGGTTTGTTTCGACAATTTACATTGGTCCCATACGAGGTTTTCGTGTCTCCTACGGGGTCGTTTGTAAGATGGTTTGGGTTTTCACCCTTTATGGCCTGTTTTCAAGTCTAAGTGTGATTTTTGCAAATTGTCATCATCGAGAAACCCGGGACTACGTGGTCAGTTCTCACAAGTTACATTGGTCCCATGCGAGATGTTCGTGCCTCTTACGGGGTCGTTTGGGGCTAGTTTGGGTTTTCACCCTTTAACAGCCTGTTTTCAAGTCTAAATGAGATTTTTGAAAATTATCGTCATACTCTCAAATCGGGATACCCGGGACTACGCAGTCAGTTCCTACAAGTAACTTTGGTCCCCTGCGAGGTGTTCGTGCCTCCTACGGGGTCGTTCGGGGGATGGTTTGGATTTTCACCCTTCAACGACCTGTTTTCAAGTCTAAGTGTGATTTTTACAAATTATCGTCATACTCTCAAATCGGGAGACCCGGGACTACCCGGTCAGTTCCTATAAGTTACATTCATCCCGTGCGAGGTGTTCGTGCCATCTATGGGGTCGTTTGGGGGCTGGTTTGGGTTTTCACCCTTTAACGGCCTGTTTTCAAGTCTAAATGTGATTTTTGCAAATTATCATCATACTCTCAAACCGGGAGACCCGGGACAACACGGTCAGTTCTTATAAGTTACATTGGTCCCGTGCGAGGTGTTCGTGCCTCCTACATGGTCGTTTGGAAGATGGTTTAGGTTTTCACGCTTTAACGGCCAGTTTTCAAGTCTAAGTGTGATTTTTGCAAATTATCATCATACTCTCAAACCGGGACTACGCGGTCAGTTCTTACAAGTTACATGGGTCCCGTGCGAGGTGTTCGTGCCTCCTACGGGGTCGTTTGGGGGCTGGTTTGGGGTTTTACCCTTTAACGGCCTATTTTCAAGTCTAAGTACGATTTTTGCAAATTATCGTCATACTCTCAACCCGGGACTACGCGATCAGTTCTTACAAGTTACATTGGTCCCGTGCGAGGTGTTCGTGCCTCCTACGGGGTCGTTTGGGGGATGGTTTGGGTTTTCAGTCTTTAACGGCCTATTATCAAGTCTAAGTGTGATTTTTGCAAATTATTGTCATACTCTCAAACTGGGAGGCCCGAGACTACGCGGTCAGTTTCGACAAATTACATTGGTCCCTTACGAGGTGTTCGTGTCTCCTACGGGGTCGTTTATGAGCTGGTTTGGATTTTCACCCTTTAATGGCCTATTTTCAAGTCTAAGTGTGATTTTTGTAAATTGTCATCATCGGGAAACCCGGGACTACGTGGTCAGTTCCCACAAGTTACATTGGTCCCGTGCGAGGTGTTCGTGCCTCCTACGGGGTCGTTTGGGGGCTGGGTTTTCACCCTTTAACGGCCTGTTTTCAAGTCTAAATGTGATTTTTGCAAATTATCGTCATACTCTCAAATCGGGAGACCCGAGACTACGCAATCAGTTCCTACAAGTTACATTGGTCCCGTGCGAGTTGTTCGTGCCTCCTACAGAGTCGTTTGGGGGCTGGTTTGGGTTTTCACCCTCTAACGGCCTGTTTTCAAGTCTAAGTGTGATTTTTGCAAATTATCATCATACTCTCAAACCGAGAGATCCGAGACTACGCGGTCAGTTCTTACAAGTTACATTGGTCCCGTGCGAGGTGTTCGTGCCTCCTAGGGGTCTTCTGGGAGCTGATTTGGGTTTTCACCCTTTAACGGCCTGTTTTCAAGTCTAAGTGTGATTTTTGCAAATTATCATCATACTCATAATCCGGGACTATGCGGTCAGGTCCTACAGGTTACATTGGTCACGTGCGAGGTGTTCGTGCCTCCTACGGGGCCGTTTGGGGGCTGGTTTGGGTTTTCACCCTTTAACGGCCTATTTTCAAGTCTAAGTGTGATTTTTGCCAATTATCGTCATACTCTCAACCCGAGACTACGCGATCAGTTCCTATAAGTTACATTGGTCCCGTGCGAGGTTTTCGTGGCTCCTACGGGGTCGTTTGGGGGCTGGTTTGGGTTTTCACCCTTTAACGACCTATTTTCAAGTCTAAGTGTGCTTTTTGGAAATTATCGTCATACTCTCAAACCGGGAGAGTCGGGACTATGCGGTCAGTTCCTACAAGTTTCATTAATCCCGTGCGAAGTATTCGTGCCTCCTACTGGGTCATTTGGGAGTTGGTTTAGATTTTCACCCTTTAACTGCCTGTTTTCAAGTCTAAGTGTGATTTTTGTAAATTATCGTCAAACTCTCAAATCGGGAGACCTGGGACTACGCGGTCAATTCCTACAAGTTACATTGGTCCCGTGCGAGGTCTTCGTGCCTCCTACTGGGTCGTTTGGGGGCTGGTTTGGGTTTTCACCCTTTAACGGCCTCTTATCAAGTCTAAGTGTGATTTTTTCAAATTATCGTCAAACTCTCAAACCGGGATACTCGGGACTACGCGGTCAGTTCCTACAAGTTACATTGGTCCCGTGCGAGGTGTTCGTGCCTCCTATGGGGTCGTTTGGAAGCTGGTTTAGGTGTTCACCCTTTAACGGCCTGTTTTCAAGTCTAAGTCTAATTTTTGAAAATTATCATCAAACTCTCAAACCGGGAGACCCGGGACTACGCGGTCAGTTCCCACAAGTTACATTGGTCCTGTGCGAGGTGTTCGTGCCTCCTACGGGGTCGTTTGGGTGCTGGTTTGGGTTTTCACCCTTTAACGGCCTGTTTTCAAGTCTAAGTGTCATTTGGCAAATTATTGTCAAACTCTCAAATCGGGTAACTCGGGACTACGCGGTCAGTTCCAACAAGTTACATTGGTCACGTGCGAGGTGTTCGTGCCTCATACGGGGTCGTTTGGGGGATGGTTTGGGTTTTCACCCTTCAACGGCCTGTTTTCAAGTCTAAGTGTGATTTTTACAAATTATCGTCATACTCTCAAACCGAGAGACCCGGGACTACCGGGTCAGTTCCAGCAAGTTACATTCATCCCGTGCGAGGTGTTCGTGCCTCCTACGGGGTCGTTTGGGGGCTGGTTTGGGTTTTCACCCTTTAATGGCCCGTTTTCGAGTCTATTTGTGATTTTTGCAAATTATCATCATACTCTCAAACTGGGAGACCCGGGACAACGCGGTCAGTTCTTATAAGTTACATTGGTCCCGTGCGAGGTGTTCGTACCTCCTACGTGGTCGTTTGGGAGTTGGTTTGGGTTTTCACCCTTTAACGGCCAGTTTTCAAGTCTAAATGTGATTTTTGCAAATTATCATCATACTCTCAAACCGGGATTACGCGGTCAGTTCTTACAAGTTACATGGGTCCCGTGCGAGGTGTTCGTGCCTCCTACGGGGTCGTTTAGGGGCTGGTTTGGGTTTTTACCCTTTAACGGCCTATTTTCAAGTCTAAGTATGTTTTTTGCAAATTATCGTCATACTCTCAACCCGGGACTACGCGATCAGTTCTTACAAGTTACATTGGTCCCGTGCGAGGTGTTCGTGCCTCCTATGGGGTCGTTTGGGGGCTGGTTTGGGTTTTCAGCCTTTAACGGCCTATTTTCAAGTCTAAGTGTGATTTTTGCAAATTATCGTCATACTCTCAAACTGGGAGGCCCGGGACTACGCAGTCAGTTCCTACAAGTTACATTGGTCCCGTGCGAGTTGTTCGTGCCTCCTACGGAGTCGTTTGGGGGATGGTTTGGGTTTTCACCCTCTAACGGCCTATTTTCAAGTCTAAGTGTGATTTTTTCAAATTATCATCATACTCTCAAACCGAGAGATCCAAGACTACGCGGTCAGTTCTTACAAGTTGCATTAGTCCCGTGCGAGGTGTTCGTGCCTCCTACGGGGTCGTTTGTGAGCTGATTTGGGTTTTCACCCTTTAACGGCCTGTTTTCAAGTCTAAGTGTGATCTTTGCAAATTATAATCATACTCATAAACCGGGACTACGCGGTCAGGTCCTACAAGTTACATTGGTAACGTGCGAGGTGTTCGTGCCTCCTACAGGGCCGTTTGGGTGCTGGTTTGGGTTTTCACCCTTTAACGGCCTATTTTCAAGTCTAAGTGTGATTTTTGCAAATTATCGTCATACTCTCAACCCGAGACTACGCGATCAGTTCCTATAAGTTACATTGGTCCCGTGTGAGGTGTTTGTGGCTCCTACGGGGTCGTTTGGGGGTTGGTTTGGGTTTTCACCCTTTAACGACCTATTTTCAAGTCTAAGTGTGATTTTTGGAAATTATCGTCATACTCTCAAACCGGGAGAGCCGGGACTACGCGGTCAGTTCCTACAAGTTTTATTGGTCCCATACGAGGTATTCGTTCCTACGGGGTCGTTTGGGAGTTAGTTTAGATTTTCACCCTTTAACGGCCTGTTTTCAAGTCTAAGTGTGATTTTTGCAAATTATCGTCAAACTCTCAAATCGGGAGACCCGGGACTACGCAATCTGTTCCTACAAGTTACATTGATCCCGTGCGAGGTGTTCGTGCCTCCTACGGGGTCGTTTGGGGGCTGGTTTGGGATTTCACCCTTTAACGGCCTGTTTTCAATTCTAAGTGTGATTTTTGCAAATTATCATCATACTCTGAAACCGGGAGACCTGGGACTATGCGGTCAGTTTGTACAAGTTACATTGGTCCCGTGCGAGGTGTTCGTGCCTCCTACGGGGTCGTTTGGAAGCTGATTTGGGTTTTCACCCTTTAACGGCCTGTTTTCAAGTCTAAGTGCGATTTTTGTAAATTATCATCATACTCTCAAACCGAGACTACGCGGCCAGTTCCTACAAGTTTCATTGGTCCCGTGCGAGGTGTTCGTGCCTCCTATGGGGTCGTTTGGGAGCTGGTTTAGGTGTTCACCCTTTAACGACCTGTTTTCAAGTCTAAGTGTGATTTTTGCAAATTATCATCAAACTCTCAAACCGGGAGACCCGAGACTACGCGGTCAGTTCCTACAAGTTACATTGGTCCCGTACGAGGTGTTCATGCCTCCTACGTGGTTGTTTGGGTGCTGGTTTGGGTTTTCACCCTTTAACGACTTGTTTTCAAGTCTAAGTGTTATTTGGAAAATTATTGTCATACTCTTAAATCGGGAAACCCGGGACTATGCGATCAGTTCCAACAAGTTACATTGGACCCGTGCGAGGTGTTCGTGCCTCATACGGGGTCGTTTGGGGGATGGTTTGGGTTTTCACCCTTCAACTGCCTGTTTTCAAGTCTAAGTGTGATTTTTGCAAATTATCATCATACTCTCAAACCGGGAGACCCGGGACTACGCGGTCAGTTCCTATAAGTTACATTGATCCCGTGCGAGGTGTTCGTGCCTCCTACGGGGTCATTTGGGGGCTGGTTTGAGTTTTCACCCTTTAACGGCCCTTTTTCAAGTCTAAGTTTGCTTTTTGCAAATTATCATCATACTCTCAAATCGGGAGACCCGGGGCAACGCGGTCAGTTCTTACAAGTTACATTGGTCCCGTGCGAGGTGTTCGTGCCTCCTATGGGGTCGTTTGGGAGATGGTTTGGGTTTTCACCCTTTTTCAAGTCTAAGTGTGATTTTTGTAAATTATCCTCATACTCTCAAACCGGGACTACGCGGTCAGTTCCAACAAGTTACATGGGTCCCGTGCGAGGTGTTCGTGCCTCCTACGGGGTCGTTTGGGGGCTGGTTTGGGTTTTTACCGTTTAACGGCCTGTTATCAAGTCTAAGTATGGTTTTTGCAAATTATCGTCATACTCACAACCCGGGAATACGCGATCAATTCCTACAAGTTACATTGGTCCCGTGCGAGGTGTTCGTGCCTCCTACGGGGTCGTTTGGGGGCTGGTTTGGGTTTTCAGCCTTTAACGGCCTATTTTCAAGTCTAAGTGTGATTTTTGCAAATTATCGTCATACTCTCAAACCGGGAGGCCCGGGACTACGCGGTCAGTTTCGACAAGTTACATTGGTCCCGTACGAGGTGTTCGTGTCTCCTACGGGGTCGTTTGTGAGTTGGTTTGGGTTTTCACCCTTTAATGGCCTGTTTTCAAGTCTGAGTGTGATTTTTGCAAATTGTCATCATCGGGAAACTCGGGACTACGTGATCAGTTCCCACAAGTTACATTGGTCCCGTGCGAGGTGTTCGTGCCTCTTACGGGGTCGTTTGGGGGCTGGTTTTGGTTTTCACCCTTTAACAGCCTGTTTTCAAGTCTAATTGTGATTTTTGAAAATTATTGTCATACTCTCAAATCGGGAGACCCAGGACTACGCAGTCAGTTCCTACAAGTAACATTGGTCCCGTGCGAGGTGTTCGTGCCTCCTACGGGGTCGTTTGGGGGATGGTTTGGATTTTCACCCTTCAACGGCCTGTTTTCAAGTCTAAGTGTGATTTTTACAAATTATCGTCATACTCTCAAACCGGGAGACCCGGGACTACCCGGTCAGTTCCTACAAGTTACATTCATCCCGTGCGAGGTGTTCGTGCCTCCTACGGGGTCGTTTGGGGGCTGGTTTGGGTTTTCACCCTTTAACGGCCTGTTTTCAAGTCTAAGTGTGATTTTTGCAAATTATCATCATACTCTCAAACCGGGAGACCCGGGACAACGCGGTCAGTTCTTACAAGTTACATTGGTCCCGTGCGAGGTGTTCGTGCCTCGTACGGGGTCGTTTGAGGGCTGGTTTGGGTTTTTACCCTTTAACGGCCTGTTTTCATGTCTAAGTCTGGTTTTTGCAAATTATCGTCATACTCTCAACCCGGGACTACGCGATTAGTTCTTACAAGTTACATTGGTCCCGTGCGAGGTGTTCGTGCCTCCTACGGGGTCGTTTGGGGGCTGGTTTGGGTTTTCAGCCTCTAACGGCCAATTTTCAAGTCTAAGTATGATTTTTGCAAATTATCGTCATACTCTCAAACCGAGAGATCCAAGACTACGCGGTCATTTCTTAGAAGTTGCATTGGTCCCGTACGAGGTGTTCGTGCCTCCTACGGGGTCGTTTGGGAGCTGATTTGGGTTTTCACCCTTTAACGGCCTGTTTTCAAGTCTAAGTGTGATCTTTGCAAATTATAATCATACTCATAAACCAGGACTACGCGGTCAGGTCCTACAAGTTACATTGGTCACGTGCGAGGTGTTCGTGCCTCCTACAGGGCCGTTTGGGGGCTGGTTTGGGTTTTCACCCTTTAACGGCCTATTTTCAAGTCTAAGTGTGATTTTTGCAAATTATCGTCATACTCTCAACCCGAGACTACGCGATCAGTTCCTATAAGTTACATTGGTCCCGTGCGAGGTGTTCGTGGCTCCTAAGGGGTCGTTTGGGGGTTGGTTTGGGTTTTCACCCTTTAACGACATATTTTCAAGTCTAAGTGTGTTTTTTGGAAATTATCATCATACTCTCAAACAGGGAGAGCCGGGACTACGCGGTCAGTTCCTACAAGTTTCATTGGTCCCGTGCGAGGTATTCGTGCCTCCTACGGGGTCGCTTGGGAGTTAGTTTAGATTTTCACCCTTTAACGGCCTGTTTTCAAGTCTAAGTGTGATTTTTGCAAATTATCGTCAAACTCTCAAATTGGGAGACCCGGGACTACGCGATCTGTTCCAACAAGTTACATTGATCCCGCGCTAGGTGTTCGTGCCTCCTACGGGGTCGTTTGGGGGCTGGTTTGGGATTTCACCCTTTAACGGCCTGTTTTCAAGTCTAAGTGTGATTTTTGCAAATTATCGTCATACTCTAAAATGGGAGACCCGGGATTACGCGGTCAGTGTGTACAAGTTACATTGGTCCCGTGCGAGGTGTTCGTGCCTCCTACGGGGTCGTTTGGAAGCTGATTTGGGTTTTCACCCTTTAACGGCCTGTTTTCAAGTCTAAGTGCGATTTTTGTAAATTATCATCATACTCTCAAACCGGGACTACGAGGCCAGTTCCTACAAGTTACATTGGTCCCGTGCGAGGTGTTCATGCCTCCTATGGGGTCGTTTGGGAGCTGGTTTAGGTGTTCACCCTTTAACGACCTGTTTTCAAGTCTAAGTGTGATTTTTGCAAATTATCATCAAACTCTCAAACCGGGAGACCCGAGACTACGCGGTCAGTTCCTACGAGTTACATTGGTCCCGTACGAGGTGTTCATGCCTCCTACGTGGTTGTTTGGGTGCTGGTTTGGGTTTTCACCCTTTAACGGCTTGTTTTCAAGTCTAAGTGTTATTTGGAAAATGATTGTCATACTCTTAAATCGGGAAACCCGGGACTACGCGGTCAGTTCCAACAAGTTACATTGGACCCGTGCGAGGTGTTCGTGCCTCATACGGGGTCGTTTGGGGGATGGTTTGGGTTTTCACCCTTCAACTGCCTGTTTTCAAGTCTAAGTGTGATTTTTGCAAATTATCATCATACTCTCAAACCGGGAGACCCGGGACTACGCGGTCAGTTCCTACAAGTTACATTGATCCCGTGCGAGGTGTTCGTGCCTCCTACGGGGTCATTTGGGGGCTGGTTTGAGTTTTCACCCTTTAACGGCCCTTTTTCAAGTCTAAGTTTGCTTTTTGCAAATTATCATCATACTCTCAAATCGGGAGTCCCGGGGCAATGCAGTCAGTTCTTACAAGTTACATTGGTCCCGTGCGAGGTGTTCGTGCCTCCTATGGGGTCGTTTGGGAGATGGTTTGGGTTTTCACCCTTTTTCAAGTATAAGTGTGATTTTTGTAAATTATCATCATACTCTCAAACCGGGACTACGCGGTCAGTTCCAACAAGTTACATGGGTCCCGTGCGAGGTGTTCGTGCCTCCTACGGGGTCGTTTGGGGGCTGGTTTGGGTTTTTACCGTTTAACGACCTGTTATCAAGTCTAAGTATGGTTTTTGCAAATTATCGTCATACTCATAACCCGGGACTAAGCGATCAATTCCTACAAGTTACATTGGTCCCGTGCGAGGTGTTCCTGCCTCCTACGGGGTCTTTTGGGGGCTGGTTTGGGTTTTCAGCCTTTAACGGCCTATTTTCAAGTCTAAGTGTGATTTTTGCAAATTATCGTCATATTCTCAAACCGGGAGGCCCGGGACTACGCGGTCAGTTTCGACAAGTTACATTGGTCCCGTACGAGGTGTTCGTGTCTCCTACGGGGTCGTTTGTGAGCTGGTTTGGGTTTTCACACTTTAATGGCATGTTTTCAAGTCTGAGTGTGATTTTTGCAAATTGTCATCATCGCGAAATCCGGGACTACGTGGTCAGTTCCCACAAGTTACATTGGTCCCGTGCGAGGTGTTCGTGCCTCTTACGGGGTCGTTTGGGGGCTGGTTTTGGTTTTCACCCTTTAACAGCCTGTTTTCAAGTCTAATTGTGATTTTTGAAAATTATCGTCATACTCTCAAATCGGGAGACCCAGGACTACGCAGTCAGTTCCTACAAGTAACATTGGTCCCGTGCGAGGTGTTCGTGCCTCCTACGGGGTCGTTTGGGGGATGGTTTGGATTTTCACCCTTCAACGGCCTGTTTTCAAGTCTAAGTGTGATTTTTACAAATTATCGTCATACTCTCAAACCGGGAGACCCGGGACTACCCGGTCAGTTCCTTCAAGTTACATTCATCCCGTGCGAGGTGTTCGTGCCTCCTACGGGGTCGTTTGGGGGCTGGTTTGGGTTTTCACCCTTTAACGGCTTGTTTTCAAGTCTAAGTGTGATTTTTGCAAATTATCATCATACTCTCAAACCGGGAGACTCGGGACAACGCGGTCAGTTCTTACAAGTTACATTGGTCCCGTGCGAGGTGTTCGTGCCTCCTACGGGGTCGTTTGGGGGCTGGTTTGGGTTTTTACCCTTTAACGGCCTGTTTTCAAGTCTAAGTCTGGTTTTTGCAAATTATCGTCATACTCTCAACCCGGGACTATGCGATCAGTTCTTACAAGTTACATTGGTCCCGTACGAGGTGTTCGTGCCTCCTACGGGGTCGTTTGGGAGATGGTTTGTGTTTTCACCCTTTAACGGCCAGTTTTCAAGTCTAAGTGTGATTTTTGCAAATTATCATCATACTCTCAAACCGGGACTACGCGGTCAGTTCCTACAAGTTACATGGGTCCCGTGCGAGGTCTTCGTGCCTCCTACGGGGTCGTTTGGGGTATGGTTTGGGTTTTTACCCCTTAACTGCCTGTTTTCTAGTCTAAGTATGGTTTTTGCAAATTATCGTAATACTCTCAACCCGGGACTACGCGATCAGTTCCTACAAGTTACATTGGTCCCGTGCGAGGTGTTCGTGCCTCCTACGGGGTCGTTTGGGGGCTGGTTTGGGTTTTCAGCCTTTAACGGCCTATTTTCAAGTCTAAGTGTGATTTTTGCAAATTATCATCATACTCTAAAACCGGGAGGCCTGGGACTACGCGGTCAGTTTCGACAAGTTACATTGGTCCCGTCCGAGTTGTTCGTGTCTCCTACGGGGTCGTTTGTGAGCTGGTTTGGGTTTTCGCCCTTTAATGGCCTGTTTTCAAGTCTAAGTGTGATTTTTGCAAATTGTCATCATCGGGAAACCCGGGACTACGTGGTCAGTTCCCAGAAGTTACATTGGTCCCATGCGAGGTGTTCGTGCCTGCTACGGGGTCGTCTGGGGGCTGGTTTGGGTTTTTACCCTTTAACGGCCTGTTTTCAAGTCTAAGTGTGATTTTTGCAAATTATCATCATACTCTCAAACCAGGAGACCCGGGACAACGCGGTCAGTTCTTACAAGTTACATTGGTCCCGTGCGAGGTGTTCGTGCCTCCTACGGGGTCGTTTGGGAGATGGTTTGGGTTTTCACCCTTTAACGGCCAGTTTTCAAGTCTAAGTGTGATTTTTGCAAATTATCATCATTCTCTCAAACCAGGACTACGCGGTCAGTTCCTACAAGTTACATGGGTCTCGTGCGAGGTGTTCGTACCTCCTACGGGGTCGTTTGGGGTCTGGTTTGGGTTTTTACACCTTAACAGCCTGTTTTCAAGTCTAAGTATGGTTTTTGAAAATTATCATGATACTCTCAACCCGGGACGACGCGATCAGTTCCTACAAGTTACATTGGTCCCGTGCGAGGTGTTCCTGCCTCCTATGGGGTCGCTTGGGGGCTGGTTTGGGTTTTCAGCCTTTAACGGCCTATTTTCAAGTCTAAGTGTGATTTTTGCAAATTATCGTCATACTCTCAAAGCGGGAGGCCCGGGACTATGGGGTCAGTTTCGACAAGTTACATTGGTCCCTTACGAGGTGTTCGTGTCTCCTACGGGGTCGTTTGTGAGCTGGTTTGGATTTTCACCCTTAAATGGCCTATTTTCAAGTCTAAGTGTGATTTTTGTTAATTGTCATCATCAGGAAACCCGGAACTACGTGGTCAGTTCCCACAAGTTACATTGGTCCCGTGTGAGGTGTTCATGCCTCCTACGGGGTCGTTTGGGGCCTGGTTTGGGTTTTCACCCTTTAACGGCCCGTTTTCAAGTCTAAATGTGATTTTTGCAAATTATCGTCATACTATCAAATCGGGAGACCCGAGACTACGCAGTCAGTTCCTACAAGTTACATTGGTCCCGTGCGAGTTGTTCGTACCTCTTACGTAGTCGTTTGGGGGCTGGTTTGGGTTTTCACCCTCTAACGACCTGTTTTCAAGTCTAAGTGTGATTTTTGCAAATTATCATCATACTCTCAAACCGAGAGATCCGAGACTGCGCGGTCAGTTATTACAAGTTACATTGGTCCCGTGCGAGGTGTTCGTGCCTCCTACGGGGTCGTTTGGGAGCTGATTTGGGTTTTCACCCTTTAACGGCCTGTTTTCATGTCTAAGTGTGATTTTTGCAAATTATTATCATACTCATAAATCGTGACTACGCGGTCAGGTCCTACAAGTTACATTGGTCACGTACGAGGTGTTCGTGCCTACTATGGCGCCGTTTGGGGGCTGGCTTGGGTTTTCACCCTTTAACGGCCTATTTTCAAGTCTAAGTGTGATTTTTGCAAATTATCATCATACCCTCAACCCGAGACTATGCGATCAGTTCCTATAAGTTACATTGGTCCCGTGCGAGGTGTTCGTGGCTCCTACGGGGTCGTTTGGGGGCT